>JASAMW010002976.1:0-10386 GCA_030247985.1 Epsilonema sp. ZAB3_2
ACTACTGATACACGTCAGCCTGGGGAAAAGTCAAGGCCCCACCATGCTTAGGCTTAAGCTTAGGCTTAAGCTTAGGCCTAGGCTTAAGCTTCGGCTTAAGCCGATGTTTAAGCTTAGGCTTAGGCTTTGGCCTATTAAGTGGGGCCTTAATTTTGCCCCAGGCTTTACTTTAGTCTTTATGTCAGTTGCCAAGATTTTGATTGGAGCGTGATTTTATTTTGTATTGAAGTCGCAATGCCATTCATGATTGGATATCAAACTGTACATAACCAAAGGTTTATACGTATTCATGTTTGTAATAATAAATGCCATTTTCTACTTTATTTTCAAATAATGCGTAAATGTTTTTCAATAAAGCTTGCTTGAGAAAATCTTGCAAAAGCACACAGTCACGAATCTCGTAATCCGTACTTGCTTCACCAAGAAATAGTGACACTTCGTCATCGGAAATATTCAATTTCAAGTCTTGATGCTTCGCTCCATATCACGTTGAATCTTTGCATCCATTTCTTGCATTGTGTTAAGGCATCTTCAAACGTTTTCTCTACGACATAATCGATGCATTTGCTTTTCGATGGGTTCCAGCTGAGAGACTTGAGGTGGTAGTATCGCATCTCTTGAAAAACCACCTTGCCGGCGGAGCAAAGCCAGATATTCAGAAGAGTAGAAAACTTCTCACGCAATTCTTTGGTCAATGGCACATCACCTCGATAATAAAACGTGTAGTCACCCTCAAAATTTTCCATTCTTTCTGTTGAATCCCACTAAAATTTTTGGTCTGTCATTTGCAATAAATTTTTGCAAGCCCCTGGATTTTTTTTCATTTAGCTTATTTTCAATTTTACTACATAACCAAGTCAAAGTATCGTAAGTGGCACAACGAAACTCAAATCATCGGCAACATTGCATCAGTCACGCGTATACGTACCAATAAAAGAAAAAATCGTACCGTATTAATGTAAAATAAAATACATAAAAAATTTATACCGTAACCCGAAAAAAGTACATCGCAATAATGTAAGTATATGTGTATGTACGTACGTAAGCTTGCCGAAACCTGCCCACTGGAGCCGTTGTATCCCGATATCATTCGACTTATTCGTCTTCACTGGAGTAGTCGCTGTCAGCCTGATCCAGTTGATTCCAGATGGTCGCCATTGTGAGCGTACAAGCGAACACCATGACGCTTCTACGAACATCATTCTGGTCGTCGTTCACCATGCCCTCGAGTACTCCCATCTCGTCTCCCAAGATGACATCCACTATTCCCGCCGGAGGAATCGGATTGTAGGTAGTGATTCGTGCCATAATCCCTTCCTTGATCTGCTCCTTATTTCCGAGTAGCGTCACCATATGCACCTGGCACAGGTTGAAAACAAACCTGTACATATGTGCGTACGTACATACATTTGCAGTAGCGTTGTACGTACACATAAATAATAAAATGACATGCCATGACCATACGAACTTTGGACCAAACTGGATTTTTGTGGCGCGAACCTTTTTGTATTCTCAACAGACAAAGTAGTAAAGTGCGCAGCCCGCTCGAGAGTTGAGATTGGCCCGCCACGCGGCGAGTCGGAGAAACAGCGCTTCAGTACTGAATTACTCTTTTCATCAAGTTGGAATGCCATAGAGGCCAAATCAAGTCAAACTCCAATCATACATATACCCCAACTTTCTTCGATCTTTTCAATGGTGAGGTCGCCGTTAACCCATCCCCAACTGGTATGGCCAAAAATGGCCATTTTTCAGCTTTTTGACAAAAGTAGGGTATTTGGAGGCCTCAGTGCAATATGCACAGAGCCAGCCAAATGCTGCCTTCTCAAATTCCACCACCAAGGGTCCAAGCTTCGCACTGATGATGTTAACTCCTTCCCCACCACACTGGCAACCTGAGAAATTGAGGAAAAACTGCCTTTTCAGATGCATTTCTACCCAAGTATGCTCCCCCAGTGCAGGCAAGCAGAGAAAATTAGAGTGCCCTACCCTAGTTTTATGTGTAGATTTCAAAAATGGATGTGGCTTTTCCGTTTTCCAACGTTTAAGGCCTAATAAACCCGATTTTCATGTGTTTCAGTATCGAAACGTGAACTAAAAGTAATCATTCTGAAAGTCAGGTACCCTGACCTAATTTTATGCGTAGATTTCAAAAATGACCTTAATTTTTAAATTCTTTCACTTTTAAGGCCTAATATACCCGATTTTTTACTCAACCGATCATAAAAATGGCATAAAATCGGGTTTATCAAGCCTTAAACGTTGGAAAATGGAAAAGCCACATCCATTTTTGAAATCTACACATAAAACTAGGGTAGGGTACTCTAATTTTCTCTGCTTGCCTGCACTGGGGGAGCATACTTGGGTAGAAATGCATCTGAAAAGGCAATTTTTCCTCAATTTCTCAGGTTGCCAGTGTGGTGGGGAAGGAGTTAACATCATCAGTGCGAAGCTTGGACCCTTGGTGGTGGAATTTGAGAAGGCAGCATTTGGCTGGCTCTGTGCATATTGCACTGAGGCCTCCAAATACCCTACTTTTGTCAAAAAGCTGAAAAATGGCCATTTTTGGCCATACCAGTTGGGGATGGGTTAACGGCGACCTCACCATTGAAAAGATCGAAGAAAGTTGGGGTAATATGTATGATTGGAGTTTGACTTTATTTGGCCTCTATGGCATTCCAACTTGATGAAAAGAGTAATTCAGTACTGAAGCGCTGTTTCTCCGACTCGCCGCGTGGCGGGCCAATCTCAACTCTCGAGCGGGCTGCGCACTTTACTATACCTGCTCCCTTTCGTGTATTTGGTCCCAAACGTCACCGGGATTCGGCTCCTGGGCTCCCGCCGCCCTCCACAGATGGATGTGGTAATCCTTGATTCTACGACTGCATTCCACCAGAAAGAGCTTGTAGACGTTCTCAACCTGCTGATGGAGAATCTGCACATGGATATTCTGCTCCTCCTGCGGCATTTTTCTTTCCTGCTTTTCTCTTGGATGAATTACAACGCCAGAAGTATTTTGAAATTTTTCTCAATACAAATCACTCACAAGCTTAGTGTCGTGTCACATGCGCTTTAGCCCCTGGATTTTGCCCAAAGTTTTCAATCGTGTCGTCCAGGTGGCGCAACGTCCGTCTCACTGCGCCGCTGTCTGGTCGACCACCCAACACGCGGAGCGGGCAAATGCACACTGAACTCACTCGCAGCGCACCCGCTACTTTCAAATTCCAGGGGCTTCTTTAGTACTCAAATCCGTTTTCATCTTTTGTCTCCGCTCATGGTTTCAAATTTATTTTCTACCTCTGAACTAATCTACGCTTGTACTCACCGTGTCAACTCATCAAGATCGAGAGATGAACGCAGAAGAAAAGCAAGAATTTCTTCAAGTGCTTCGAACTCCTCCGAATCCGAAGGTGTTGAAGAAGAGGGCAAGAAAGAGTAGAGGAGTAAAGCATATCAATCCAGTTTCAATCTGTACGTACCAGTCTAATTTTGGATGCCGCATGGCTTGCATGAATAATTTGCATCGCTGTTTGTAGGTAGTGGTTATTTTGCATTCTATGTTTTTCTGCCCTTGTGGTGCGGTGGTGGGTTTTGCTTTCTTTTTTTCAGCAAAACAGCCCGTGAAAATGGACACGAAGGAAGAATCGACTGCTGCTGATACTTCATCAGCCATGAATGGAATTCAGAAGCAAGTGTTGGATTCACAAACCCAAGACGTTTCACTGGTGAAACACGGAGAAGAAGAAGACACACAGACGAACACAAACTCAACTCAGTCCGGTCAGT
This sequence comes from Epsilonema sp. ZAB3_2, assembly GCA_030247985.1. Classification (NCBI taxonomy): domain Eukaryota; kingdom Metazoa; phylum Nematoda; class Chromadorea; order Desmodorida; family Epsilonematidae; genus Epsilonema; species Epsilonema sp. ZAB3_2. Next base: position 3,787 of record JASAMW010002976.1, read on the forward strand.
AAACCATGTACATTACTCAGCGCCCGGTGGAAAACAGCAATACTTGCTGCAAAATCCTGTGTTGGTTCGGTGTATGTTTCGTTTTTGCTTTGCAGGCACGTTCTATTATTGCTTGATAGTTTTGTTTGTAGAATAGTGTGCACTATCGTTTAATTGGACGGGTAAACCGGTCACTTTGCTTGTCTTAAAGCCACTCTTTCCACATGCATGACTGAGTTTACCGGCCGGGTTTACCCCATGATACACTATGATACCATGATACCCCATGGCTTGTTCACGTACCGTCTTTTACGTACGTAGTACACTACGTAGTACATACACCCACCTTGGTGTACGTTCAGTACGTAGTACACTTTGTGTAGTAGTAGTAGTAGTTCACGTCATACACGTGCGTATAACTTTCAAAGCTGAGTTTGTAGACTCCTCATGTTGCTACTCTTTCACCTTGATCTTTCTCCATCTTCGTATTTGCACAAGGGTTGAAGTAAAACTTTACAGTTCACGTTGGTATCAGTGAATGACTCTTGGTGCTCGCTCAGTCACAGAGTTCACCAGAGTGTCCATCTTGGATACTCCTACAGTACAGTTCAGTTGTTAGTGTGTCGCTTTGTATGGTATGTCACATGTATTGACGTGTTAGTTCAGCATGGACGCTGAAGATTATCTCTTGGACTGGCATCCGAGCCAGGAAGGAATGTTTGGCAATGATGATCCGATGTTTCCAGTCTCCTTTCTCAACTCCACCTCAACAACAAACGTGCAGCCAGTAGATCAAGCTGCTGAATTTGAACCTCAACCGTTATTCCCTCCAGTGTTCGAAAACTTGGCTCCCGTTCCACCTCCCGAACGACTTGGAAAATGACGTCGTGGATGTAGTAGCTGTGTCCGTAGAGCCCCACAGACAGCTTCCAGATGAGGAGAAAGAAGAAGCTATCCAGTGCTTGACAGATGTCTTCCAACTCTCGAAACGCAACTACTCTCTTACTCAGAATAGTGATTTTTCACTAAACTTGTCGCTAAAATGTTAGCGGCATAGGGACTTCTATTTGCAATTAGCTAAAAATTGCTAAAAATGTTAGCGATTTTTTTCACTAAACGTTTAGCGAATCTGTTCACTATTTTTTAGTGATTTTCTGAACCAATTAGCAATTATGTCCTGAACCAGTTAGCGATTTTTCACTATTCGACTCAATGGATTAGCAATTATTTATCAGGAAAACGCAGTTATGTAGCATAAGTGAGATCACAAAAGAATATGTGTATACCCTAGTAGAACATAAATAAAAAGCAGCTAACTTAGCACAATAAATATAAAATATGCTAATTATAAAAGTGAAAAGCACACAATTTGCTAGCACATAATGTGTACTTCAGATTGAAACAAAACAGTACCCACGTACCACCTACATAGGTATGTAGCTACACCTTTACCCTACATAATTATGTACTGTATATTCAGTGAGAAGTAGGCCTATCGCCTTTGATATCAACAGTAAACTGATAGAAACAATCAACATATCAGAAATACAGTCATGAACACATAAGCAAGGGTGTTTGTTGTCCCTTCCCATCCATCATGCCAGAATACTCTAGAAAAAGAAAGAATAGTTTTGATCTGGAAATTATGCCCTTCTTTTCACCATGTTGATTCTGACCCAGCATGGCGGATGAGTTGCTGCTGGAACTAAGGTCATCCATCCGCCACATCTGCTTCTTTGAACTGCTTCTTTGGCTTATTCATCAGTCCAGGGGCAGTAAACCGCTGATTGGTGACTGCAGACAGAGCAGAGGCAGCTGTGTGGCACTGACAATGTGTGGTTTGTGGCCAAAACTTACTGAAATACAGGCACTTTGTTTTCCCATTGATGTGTGAGCACGAGCAGTACATACTGTGCTATACAGTATTGAGAAAAGTGAACACAAAATAAGTTAAATGAACAAACCTGGACCACTTTTGATGACAAGTCCTTCTTTCCATCCATCCAAGCATCACCAAAATAATTGCCACAAAAAAAGAACAAGAACAACAACAAAAAAGGTGAAGCTACTACCAACCAAGACTGACGCTATTGTCAAATTAAAAATGGCGGCTGGTAAAAATTCAAAATGTCACTACTGTTTTTTAGTGAAAAATCGCTAACTTGATTCGTACTAATTCCCGCCCAAACAAGAGCTGTACAAAGTGAAGCTGCTAACCGTTAGCGGTTTTGTGCAATATGCTTTAGTTGATGGACCAAATCGCTAATCATTCCTCAGATTCTCTTAATACTTTAGCGACTTTTCACTATTTTTGTTAGCAAAAAGCCCGTCGCTAATTGTTTAGCGAAAAATTTTCACTAACATCCGTAAGAGAGTATGAGGTCTGTTCACTGATACGTACTACCATACATACTCAGTTTCATGTCATTCTGTACTGTACATAGGTACATACCCACAAACACACACAGAGAGAGAATGGTAGGTTCTCACCTCAGATTCACTTCAGGGCAATTTCGAATTGTTCGAAATCGAGCAGCCTCAAAACTCCATCAATCTGTCCGCCCTCCAGAGCGCCTACCCGGGATTTGTCGAATTCGAAAACGGGTACGCTATGGCACCGGTTACGGCTCCGAACAAGAAACCGGTGCCTAATTGGCCCTGGGGAAAGATAATGATAAACAAAAAAGGGAACGGAATGTTTCGAATCACTGGAGCCGAATCAGAGAGCCATGTTCTGAAGTGTGCTGACGCTGTGGCTGAACTGATACAAAGTCTGCAACCTGATCTACCGATAGCAAGACCCCCCAAACTCCGACAGTCGGCAGTCGGAAAGTCCTCCTTGACTTACATGATGACTCGAGGCCAAATTCCGTTTCAACCGACCAGAAAGCTCAACTTGGCATCGTTTTCCGACTGGCTGGTACAGACGATGAATGTGGGGAATTATGAAGGCGATCTATGTGCTAGTGCAATGTCGGTCAAACTTACGGTTCTTGGTAGAGATCTGTTTGTTAGATTATTCAATAGCGGATCGCTTACTATCAACGGAACTGTGCCGCTTGAATCAAGCATAAGAGCGGCAGCATTCTTACGACATTCTATCAAACAGTACGAATTCGCAACCACCCTCCCACCAGTCATTGCTCCGTTATCGGAAAAAATGGAGGCGTGGATCGAGATACTGGGCGTAGTACAAGCCTAAAATCACTTTCGAGTACTTGCGTTGTGCTACTCTGTGTTGTTACTGTACTGTGTTGTGCTGTGTTACGTCTTGCTACTGTGTATGTACGTACATGTATGTACGTACTTACTGTACGTGCTACTGTATTGTGCACATGTACGTGCTACTGTGTTTATGTATGTGCTACTGTGCTATTTATTATGTTTGTATGTACGTCCTACTGTGTTTGTGTATGTGCTACATGTACGTACTGTACGATGGTGAATATGCCGTACGTAGTTACTGTACGCAGGTAAGATAAAAGTTATTCCTTCATTGTACTCATGTCGGTTTGTATGACAAGTGTTTTCTTGCCAATAATTTCATTAATCCAGGGGCTAAATGGTGGTGCATTAATTCAAATAAAAATCAACAACTATGACTCTCATCTGCAATTATTCCAGTTGTTTCAGCCTTTCCGTTCCTATTCAGCCAGTGAAAATTAAAACAGCCTTTCAAGAACTTGTATGCACAGTATACGGTCATCGATACTGTCAAATTTGGTGGTTGAATGACACTGAATTTGTCGCCCATTTTAAGATTTACTGCAGTGGAAAAGTGTTGCAGAAGGGATCAAAAAGCCGTGAATTGGCAAAGACAGTGTGTGAAGCGTTGGTCAAGCGGATTCAGTCCATCTATCCCTCAGTCCAATTGCAGGATTATAGGGAAACTACCTTGTTAGCAGTACACGATCTTGAAAGCCCTGTGAATATGCCTCAACTCCTCCGTACATTTGCACCAGATGGAAAGCAACTGAAGTGCGAATTGGAATATGAACCTGAATTGGCACCTGGAATTACTTGGCGTCGTAATTTTTTATGGAATGGAAGGATAAAAAAATACACTATTCGACTGTATTCTACTGGTCGTTTGCTCATGATGGGGAAGCATAGTGATGAGGAGGTGAACTTTGTCATTGGTGAGTTCGTAAAACTGATAGCGGCGTTCAAGTGCATTCAGTAATTTTATTCTCCTTCAGTAAGTACATACGTACATTGTGCACCATCCATTTACAATCCAATGCATTTTCTATGATTCACAATGTAGTGCGAACATTCGCTGTTCCAATGTACGTACACAATCATGTATACATGCTGACAATGGATTAATATGAAAGGCTACAATAAACTCATCAAATATTGCCATGCAGCTTATTTTTCACACAATTCAATATTCACTGGAGATCATCGCACATCTTGGTCACCTTTTTCAATATCGCCTGACGGATGTGCAGGTTGTCGAAAAATTCCTCCAATGTGAAGCTACGTTTCTTCAGCTCATATTCAGCTTGATGATACATTTTGCCAGCTGATGACTTGCGAATTTCAGCAGCACGCTGTTTCCAGATCTTCTTCTCCTCTTCCGACATCTGCTGGTAGAAAGTGTCCGCGTACGCCATGTAGCTAGCAAATGAGCCTTTGTAGCCATTACGCTCCATCATTTTCACCACAAATAGATGAAAGCCGTTGATTCGACACGTTTTTTTCGGCATGGTATCCAGATGAAAGGAGGTGATGTGGATTTAAACGCAGAGAGAAAATTCCAAAATTCAAGCACTGGCAGTAGGTGTGACTGAAGATGGCCCCTAAGTTAGGGCATATGTAGGTTCTGGAGCTCCTGGATGTTTGTATGGGGATAGGGGTGGGGACTGTGATTTGCGTAATCAATACCCCATCGGGTAAATCCAGGGGGTTTTGAAATGTGAGCAGTTGGGGTAATTGGGAAGCTGAAAAACAATGGGAAGCCAATTCAAGCAATTCTAATTACTCACCTACTGGAGTTTTTCCAATCGATAACTACTACCAGCTAGATGGGCCAGATGTCATCCGACTGCCCAAATTCAAGACTGAAGCGAAGCAATTTCTTCTTAATTCTGCAATCAAGACCAGATCAGTGACTTGGACGCCATCAGTCTGGAAATCCTAACACGCGTATTACAAGTAGCGTTTCAAGGGGGCGATAAAGATGACAAGTTAGGGGTGGAAATACAGCACCCAGCTCTACATTTGAGTCGGTTTTATCTGGGGATTCAAAAGCAACGTGAAATTACTGCTGAACGTTTGCTTGCACAATACCAACAGCTACTGCAGTCTGCAAAAGAGATGAGCGTGGATGACTCCTTGCGATTTGTGTTTACTCGCTGCAAACTGAGGAGGAGGACGCCCCCGGAGCCGAGATGGGACCACGCAGCTTGGATGAAAAAACATTTCTAGCGGACATGGCAGCTGCTTCATTAACATAGAAAACAATGGCAACAATCTATGCTTCGCCAGGGCTCTCGTCGTTGCAAGGGCTAAGGTGGATAAGGATGCGAAGTTTGATGCCATCAAGCGCGGTGCCTCGAATGGCGGCAGCATTCAGGGCATTTTGGCGCAGCAGCTAATAAACGATCCGGCCTAGGCACATTTACTGGTACGAGAGTAGGTACATTGCATACGTACATACTGCTTTGCATTGCAGCAGATGAAATTGCGCATACAGAAGGTACGTACTGTACGTTAAGCCGTACATTTTTCAATGTTTTCAATATGTACATTTCAACCACCCTTTACGGTGAATGCGGCGAAGATCAGGTGGAATTTGATTCAGGAGTTTCTCAGCCCTCACTATCAGATAAAAATCTTCTCTGCTCAGGCATTAAAGCCCATCACTTTTGAAGGCCGCCCTGCTCGAAAAAGTGCTGCACATCTACTTGGACGATGGCCACTATTACGTCCTAAAGACAAAACCTCATCGATTGTTTAACTAAGCAGTACTGGTGCAACTCTTGCCCAACTCCGCCTCTGACAATCACAATCATCATCGTTGCTCGGTGAAGTGCCGGTATTGCCGCAAATCTTGCGGAATAACCTGATCATTCGATCAAATATGCCGACTGCAACTGCGTTTTTGTCAGCCAACTGTGCTTCGACAATCACGGAGACTCAGTATCTCAGAAGGTGGCCACAAATAGGAAGAAGACAACAGCTCACCAATTTTCTTGAAAATCAACTCGAATGACTGTGGACGGCTAATTCGAATCGAAACTACTGAAGATCGTCAGAAGTCTGGTTTTTTGCCTGATCACAACTGCGAATTGCAAATGCAGCATTCCAAATAAAGCCTCAACGAAGGCGGAGAACAAATGCTACGTACCGAAAATAGGTTCAGTCGATCAAAAGGAAGACTCCTGGGGCAGCAGCGTTGAAATCGACTAGAAAAGAGGAAGACTCTGACATCAATGATTCCCCAGATGGACATGAAAATCTTCTTTGACTTTGAGAGTCGTCAGGGATATCCATCTCCAGTAGAAAACAAGGTCAGCAATCTGCTCCAGCATAAACCACTGCTCTGTATGACCATGAAGGTATGTAAACTATGCATGAACAGAGTAGGTGAGGGACTGTACTCAGAGGACAGCT
>JASAMW010002977.1:0-54318 GCA_030247985.1 Epsilonema sp. ZAB3_2
TGGAGTAGCTTCGTTGTAGCCGAAAACCCAAAACCCACCCAATCTCAAAACCCAAAACCCAATCTCAAAACCCAAAACCCAAAACCCAGAAACTTGGACTGGGTCTTCTTTCGCAACTGTCTACGCGCGCGCCGCACTTTGCAGGCAACAACGAATCCGCGAAGAACGCAAAGCCGCAGAATGCAGAATAAATTGCGCAGAACGCAGAGACGCAGAATACAGGGTGAATGTCGCAGAAATATTTTATTATGGCAATCCCTTAGCGTGCTGCGATATTTAGAAGGACAATTCAACCATGTACTCCTATAAATCAGGGCGCCACGCGCGCCTGCGCAAGGAAAAATTCATTCAAAATCTGCGAGGTCAACGAAGTTTGCCAAACTCAATTCTTAAAAACATCTTGGTAAAACAAAAGTGCCACTCCCAAAAATGCCTCATTCAAAATGGATGCTGAACACCAATGTTTGCACTGCGTTCCCGCTGGCATAAACACAGCTTGAATGTCAATGCAGATGTCAATACAAATGCCAACTGTGATGGCAATGTCTATTTTCACAACAGCATAAAACATTTGTTTCAACCTGTACCTCACATTCTCACATTTAGAGTGACAAAGGTGGAAGGTTATTGAGGTTATTTTGGCATTAGACCCATAAGTAAAGATGATCAGTTGGTTGTTGCATTCTGCTGCGATTTGTATTTCATTGATTTTACGCGAAGGCTTAGGCTTAGGTATTGGATGCAGAAGGGTTGGCCTCAGCCTAAGCCTCAGCCTAAGCCTCAAAGTCCATCCATCGGCCTGCGCAAAATAGATATAACCATTCACCGCCCAGTGCCCAGTATCTTCAAACACCTCAATGGATCTTCTTCACTGATGGGTCGAACGTTAATTTAACCTCCCAAATCCTCCCAAATAACCTCCTGACCTCCCAACGATAACCTCCCAACCTCCCAATGATAACCTCACACCAAAAATGCAAGCTTTTGGGAGTGGCACTCTTAGTTTACCAAAAAGTTTTTGAAATTTTGAGATTGGCAAACTAACTTTGCCACCCAGATTTTGGTGGGCGCAGGCAGCTCTCTAGGAGTACATGTCTGGATGCGTCTTTTCTAAACTTTACAGCACGCTAAGCAATCACTATTCTGCGCCATTTACACCCTGTATTCTGCGTCTCTGCGTTCTGCGCAATTTATTCTGCGTTCTGCGGCTCTGCGTTCTGCGCGGATTCGTTGTTGCCCACTTTGCACGCGGCGCATAGACAGTGCCCGGATTTTTTCAAACTGTCCACACCGACCCAGGGTGTACGACTTTTGTGGGAGCTTCGTGGATTATATCCTCCAATAAATAGCCCCATATTAGGCAACGGTAATCAATAAGTATCAAGTTGGTATCAAGCATGAGGCAAGCAGACGCATCTATCCACCAAACACGTGATGATACATGCTACACAGTGCTCGGCTGCTCGCTCCACATAGCGCCGTAATACATGAATCTCTCAATTTTTGGATAACCCCATGGGCTATTTACTGGTAAATACGATATTACAGGCAAAGATTCCCTGGCCAGCGCGTCTTCTTCGACGAAAGACGGCTGGTGTGTGGGCGACAAGTGTTTTGTCAATGGTTCCAAGCCAGGGAAGTTGGCGTTTGTTGGCGAGACGGCGTTTGCGGCGGGTGAATGGGCTGGCGTTGTCCTTGAAGACGCTGTCGGAAAGAACGATGGAAGCGTCGCCGGCCATCGATATTTCCAGGTTCCACACCTTCCCATGGTTTGCTTGCTCGCTGGGTAGATAGTAGATACCGTATTTACCTGTGCATAGCCCCCCTATGCATAGCCCCATATTGGCAAAACATAAAAAATGCCCTATGAATATCCCCCGCCCCCTTATGCATAGCCCCATATGTACTGTAGGGTACCTGAACCTACCTACATAAGCTGGTCATAACCTACACATAGGCACTCCCACACCAAGCTAAGATGCCTATGAGCCTGCTTGGGCGTGTATTGTACTAGAATAACCCTGGTTTGACCTCAATTATGCCCTAAATCACGTGCTTTTGGCCTAAAAAATATGCCTCTGCGCACCTCTCAAAAACATAAAAAATGTCCTATGCATATCCCCCCCCCCTATGCATAGCCCCCCCCTATGCATAGCCCCATATAGGACCTCTCAATTTTTGCATAGCCCCATGGGGCTATGCACAGGTAAATACGGTATGTACCTACGTACTTGTGCTTTTAGTGTCCTCCTGCTCATGGCCTTTTCTGTCGTCTTGACAAGGTATGGAATGGTTTCTGCTTTGACGGCTGACGCTGTGTGTGTGTGTACCCGTTGTATCTGCGCCGTCGTTTTTCAGTTGACGAGGCGTCCTTCTGTTGCTGCTGGTCAGCCTTCTGCGTTCAAAGTGCCTTCCGTGCCTCCTGCTGCTGGCGATTCTCTCGCGACGAAGCTGAGCTTTCAGGCGACTAGTAGTCCGATGACTGGAGCCGGAGATTCTGTGGAAGGGTCACCGTCCCCTGACAACTCCTTCCTCGCTGCAACTCCCACTGCTCCCGCAGGCGATGCTGCCAGGTATACTACATATGTACAGTATATGCATCTCTCGTCCAGCAATACTATACGGAATGTGTGTATTCGCCTGTGCTCCATAAGAGGAGGTGCCGTTTTCGCCCTCCTCGCCGATTTTTGAGCTGCAGTTATCATACACGCAAAGCACGTCGACGCCGAAGCAATTGCTTTTTCAAAATATACCAAAATTGCAAAAAGTAATTGCTTCGGCGTGCTTTGCGTGTGTGATAACTGCAGCTCAAAAATCGGCGAGGAGGGCGAAAACGGCACCTCCTCTTATGGAGCAAGGCGAATACGGCTTCTTATGGTAAATACACATAAATGCTATGTTGACATAAAATGCAACAGAGAGCTATGTTCATGCATCAGTACATATACAGGTGCAGAGGAGTTTTAGGCTGCAACTGGGCGATAAAGTGATAGTGAGTGGGAACAAGCTGGGCGTCTTGCGATATTTGGGCAGTACGGAGTTTGCCCAGGGCGAGTGGTGTGGAGTGGAGTTGGAGCAGCCGCTAGGAAAGAACGACGGATCTGTACAAGGAAAGCGGTAAGTTCTCCTCTGCCTTTTATTGTATGTATATACTTATGTCTATAAGCCAGACTGGAATATTCCAAACTGACTCGAATCAAAAGCGCTGCCTGAGAGCACTCTACCGGCACGTGTCTATGCTATTTCTGTAGATATTTCGCATGCAAGCCTCGCTACGGTCTGTTTGCTCCGGTGACTCGCGTGGTTCGGGCTGCGAATCAGTCCGCGTCTTCCAAGCTCAAAGTGCGTCACACGAAGACGTCGGCTCTTCGTCAGCGTACTGGAAGTCAGGAATCGCTCAGTTCCATCTCCTCCTTCCACTCCTCCTTCTCCATCAGTCGTCAGCAGTCACAGAAAGTAAGACTCGGTGTCGCCGCTGTCTCCTCTGCTGCATCGCCTGCTGCTCACCCATCTAAACAGGTGACGTCACTCTCTTTACTTTCCTTCAGTTTCATTCACTGTTCCAGTCCTGCTTACTAGAGCCTATTTTGAAAGAGGAAGTTGTTTTTATTGAAAGTTCTCATCATCCGAATGCATCAATTACGCGTAATGCGAGCTGACCTACTGCTAGCCGCATGGTTTTTTTACTGTGTTGCATTGCGTGGAATTGTGCAGTTGACCAGTGCTTATCTTTTTTTAGTAGTGTGCAAGGTCATTCAATGTTGATTTACGTTATAAGTATGGCTGATTCATATATGTGTGCGTTTCAGGGGCTTCAAGCGGGAAGATCGACCACTGGCTTGCAGGTGACCGAGGTTTCTTTGTCGCTTGAACGATGTCTCCTTGCTTTTGCAAATCATATGTGTATGTGTTTTATGTTGTGTGCTCAGGAGTCGCTGAGGGAGAAGGAAGAGCATGTGGAGCAACTACTGCGCGAACAAAATCTGGAGCGGGCAGAACTCGCCAAGGCAGCACAGCAAACGGAACAGGTGAGCGGAAGGCCAGCTCATTCATGTGCGTACTAATACTCGGGCCCACTGCTGTGTGCTACAGGCGGAAGAGCGTTATGCTGAGCTGAAGGCTGAAGTGGAGCGTGAGAGGACGGAATGGAGAGCCAAGTTGGTTCATCTGGAGACGGAATTGCAGCTGGCAGAGTCGCGTCGTCACGAACTCAGCGGACTCTATGACGAAGAGAAAAAGTATTATTATGGCCACTTGTTTCGCCACTTCTTAGCGTCTTGGGGTGTACCTACTTTATGCTTTTGCGAGTACGATGCTATGGCTAGGCTACTTGTACGTGTAGGAAATCGGAGGATCTTCAGTTTCGCGTGGAGGAGGAATCTATTCTAAAAACGGAGTTGGAATCGCGTGTAGAGGAATTGGAGCAGAAGACTACCTCTGATACCGGTGCTACTGAAGATATCAGCTCAAAGGTACGTAGTACTGTACCGCGACGACTGTGTACGCGTTGAGTACGTAGTACGTACGAATGTATGTTACGTGTGATTTGACTGTGATGCGCTTGTTGGCATTGTTACTTTTATGTTCTACATGGATCTACTATACTTACATGATTGCCTATAACGCTCCGATATCCGTTATTAGTTTCGTTCCTTTCAGACTGCTAAACAGCTGGCTGAGGTTCAAGGGCGCTGTGATACTCTTCAGGCAAAGGTGTTGGAATGTGTTCTTTGTTGGCTTTGCATGTTTTTGGATGTTTTGTCCTGTGCTATGTGTGTACATTTTTGTTCTCTTGTGCCATCTAGTTCATAGCCAAGGCTGTCTGTCATTCATTGTTCGTATGTGTATACGTTGTGTTGTATGTGTGTGTTTAGGTTGAGGAATATGAGAAGGTGGCTGCGGAGGGACGCAAAACGGAGACTCAACTCAGATCAAAGCTGCTTGAGATTGAAACAGAACGAGATGCGGCCAAAAAAGAGAAACAGAATCTCCAAGAAAAGCTGCAATCTATGGTAATTGTCTGTCGGATGATGTGTAATGGAAGTCGCACGCACACAACTGCTGAATATGGGTATGAAGCTACAGATATGTAAGCACGGTGTCTACTTCAGGAATCCGAAAACATTGCAACCGCTGCTCAAGTGCAAAAACTGATGCAGGTGAAAGCAGGTATGGACGACTGTAGCCAATCCACCAAGATTCGGGGGCTATGTTCAATGCATAGTAGCTATTGCCATGCAGCGCTGTATTTGGTTGCTCAGAGTTGGAGATGAGAGGCGAGAAGCAGACGGGGGAGATTGGAAGGTTGGATACAGAAGCAAAGGCAGCCTTGACCAAGCTGACCACTGCCCAGCAGCGAAATCAGGAATTGGAGCGACGATGTGGGGAGCTGGAAGGGAGCACCCGTGCCCTGGTATGTCTTGCGCTGCTGCCTACATATCCCTGTTGTGGTATGTACGTAATGATATCATGTACTGATACTGATGCATAGTGCGTATGTACAAGCATACCAGGATGCTGCAGCGTATCTTGTAGCCTATCTTCTCTTTTGAGGAGGACACAGCAGCGAAGGCTAGCGGCGCTTCCGCAGAGCATTTGAAGCTGATGGAAGCGAAAAACGCGGAAATCCAGGCACTGAAATCTGCGTCCGAGCAGCTGAAGGAAGAACTGGCAAGGCGTCTGTCAGACAAAGAGACAGCTTGGATGACAGAGCGGCAGGGACTGGAGAAGAAGCTGGCGGATGCTGCTCGCACGCTGGAAGAGGCGACTGAGCAAAGGAAGAAGGTTGAGGAGGAGAGGGCGGAGATGGATGCGAAGAGGAAGAGTTTGGAGGAGGAGATGGACGCGTTCAAGAAGGCGACGGAGGCTGACCTCCGCAGGCTCAACGATCAAGCGACGGAAGAGAAAACGCGGATAGAGAAGGAATTGAGCAAGGAGAAGGAACAGGTTAGTGTTCCATGCGCTGACTGCTGGCTCGGAAGTTATCTGATTTTTTTGCCAAGTTTCCGCATTGAGGGGATGTGCTTGCAGGTTACTCAAGCACAGGCAACAGTTGCTTCGCTGCGAGCGGAGCTTGAGAAAGCTGCATTGACGCAAACTGAGCTTACTTCCTCCGAGCAAATGATCAGTCAGCTGAGGAAGGAAGTGGAAGCGAAAGAGGGGGCCAGGAAGGGGCTGCAGGATCAGCTGAACGCCGCGAAGAAGGCAGCAGAGCAGAGAGAGTCCGAAGTACAACGGCTGAGCGCTCAGCAGGAAGCAGAGGCGCAACGACTGAAAGAAATACTGAAGGGGGAAGAGGAGAAGGTACTGCTCTTCTTACGTAAGCATAGTAAATTTACCTATGGAAACGGAAGGCAGTGTACAGTACAAACACATTGAGGCCGTGCATGCTGTGTATGAATTAGTGGTTGCTTGACGTGGCGTTGTTTTGCAGTTACTTCAGTCCCAGAAGGAAGTAGCTGCGCTCCAGTCCGAACTGGACGAAGCAGCGGCCACTCAGAAGCAGCTAACTATAGCCGAAGAAGCGCTGGCCAAGCTGAGGAGTGATTCTGAAGAGAAGGAGCGAGAGAGGGCGAAACAGCAGGTCTGCTGGGAGGGCAAGCAGAAGGAATGGGACACAGAGAGGAAGCAGCTGCGTCAAGAGTTGACGGCCTTACAAGAAGCGCAGAAGAAAAAGATGGACTCGCTTGGTCAACAACTGGCCAAAGAGAAGGAGAAGGTGCCAACCAACTATACATGTGTTATTGTGTACGTAGCAGTTGGATAGTTTGATAGGAAAAGTGTCGACGTTGTTGTTACAATTTGTTCATAGCTGGCCCAAGACTTGGGCGAGGCGAACAAGCGCATACAGGACTATGCAACCAAAGAAAGTCTCTGGGACATGGAGAAAGAGCAGCTTCTGACAGAAATGAAAACCGCCGCCAGCGAAAAGAAAGTTCTCCAGTCTGACCTCGCATCCCTGACCAATGCGAATACTGAGCAAAAGAAGGCGCTAGCAACGGTATCAGCCGAAAAGGAAGAGGTACCTCCTATACCTACCTACCTAACCTACGTACCCCCTCTCACCTTTGCTTGGCAAGGGTGCGGAGAGAGGTTCACATGTCTGATGCATTCTACATCTATCCTCCTTCAGGCAGCAGACCACTCTTTCCCTCCCTTCCGCCGGGGTCTAGTCGGGACTGAGTTGATGTCCACTAAGTAGGGAAACGCGTTTGCCAGTTTCTGGTGTTATCCGTTCCTGAAGCTTTCCCTTCCCCAGGATGGTTTCAGCCCCCCACCCTTCTGCACCGCTTTAATCCTAACGTTATAGTCAGCACACTTATCCACCTCACCGCATACATTGCTCATGCGCACCGCAAATTTTTCTTTCTGGGCGTATCCTAGCTTTCATAACTTATGTACATATCCTTTGTATTCAGTCAGACAGTACTATGCCTATTGTATGTATTGCATAGCGCAAAATACAACTTAACTACAATTGCATGGTATTACCTGTGCCTAGTTAAAGTATGTGTAGTGTGTGTGGGAGTAAAGAGGTGTGCTAGATTATTACAGATCCCTATCCATGCTTGACCTAAACCACTACAGTAGTTCCAGTATCAATGGTTTACCTTGAAATGCCTATTATGCTCAGCAAGTGATAAAGCAAGGAAGGAGCTGTAAGCGTAAGTAACGGAAATGACAGCAGCAATCCTACCTAAATAAACCTTGGTGCTTGCAGGTACAGAACCAACTGGTGCATTAAGTAAGTCTCGGAGTGATATCGTGCATACTTGTAGCCATGTAGTAGGTACCAAGTGGTCAATGAGAAAGTAACCACTGAGGGAGGAGACTACAGTGCATGGGCAAGCTTATCATATCAGTTCAGTAGCAGTCTCTCCCCTACAAAGGAGTCAGCCATCAACGCCATGGCCAGTTCAGACTCTGGAGCGCCCAAGGACATGGGATTACCAGCGATATCTTACCCTTTAATACATAATACATATTACTCACACGTCCTGCAGTAGTCCGCTACTATGGGCCGGCCCAAGGTATTGCACGTTGACCACCTCCGTCAAACGAGTGTGTAGGCGGCCGGACTTGCCACCACCACCACCACCACCAACCTACGTACTAGCAGGTGCTAAATGCTAATGGATACGTGCAGGCTGAAGTGTGGACGAATGTGCCTGTCCATCCCGATATGCACATGCACAGTACACATACCGTCCTTGTGAAAGGTGTCACTCTCTATGTTTTAGCTTAGCAAGGAACTTGCAGAATTGCGAAGCAATGCAAAGTCAAAGAGTGCTGAAGCCGCTTCCTTGACCCAGCAACTGAAGGCGGAGCAGAAAATCAGGGAAGAATTGCAATCAGCCGTAACGACAGTGGAGCAGGAGCTGAGCGCATTCTCAGCTGAACAACGCGAGATTGTTGCAACTATGACATTAGAGAAGGAGAAGGTAGAGTATAACAGTTGTATCTGTCACGTATACAGTTGAGTTAGTACACCACAATAGTCCGTCAGTGTGCGGGAATCGCATGGAAATTCATTGCTGCACGGAAAACGACTTCGGGAACACCCGAAACCTTGTAGCTAATGGGAGTAGACACAGATGTACCTTTCCCCTAGACAAGCAACAAATACGTGAACGTTGAGCATATTATCTTATTATTGCAGCTGACTGCCGAGCTGGCACAAGTGCGAAAGGCTGCAGAAACTCAAGGCGGACAATCGACAGTATTGAGTCAGCAGCTGACGGAAGAGCAGGAGAAAGTGAGCGACTTGGAGGCGACAGTGGCGGAAAGACAGCAGGAACTGGACAAATTGCAGACAGCCAATGCACAGCTGGAGCAGTCCATGCGAACGCTCACCAGTGCCAAAGAATCTGAAAAACAAGCATCCGATTCAGCCAGAGAGCAGCTGGAGACAGCGTCACAAAAGGTGAAATTCTTATCCATGTCTGTTGCGATTGTCTGTCTATAGACGACAACTCCCGCTCAGCGACTCGCTGGACGAACTGTAGTGCGCAATTTGCAAAGAACTATGCTTTGACGTGTTTGCTTGCAGCTATCGGAAGAGCTCAAACAAGAGCGAGAAACACTGGAGGCGATGCGAAAGGAATGCGAGAAGATGAGATCGAAAGGGGAAACGGCAGAAAAAGAACTCTTGGATGTTCGACAGCAGTTGCAAGGGAAATCGACTGAAGTAAGGCCATGCGCATTGCTTCGGTATTGGAGCAAAGTGGAAATGGTGACTCGATGCGTTCGGTATGTGTGTAGGCTTACATGCGATGCTATAATTATGATCTCGTGGTAACATTGTCAATGTTTTAGTTGGGTGCCTTGACCAATGCGCATGAGCAACTCAAAGAAGTCAGCCTGCAGGTGGGCGATTTCGCTTTGGGCCAATCGAGTCTTTGGTAATGGTCGTGAGATTGTGGTAGTCTTGATTATAAATTTTAGCTGAAAAATGAGCTTGGGGAGCAGCGGACGACGGCTGATTCGATGGCGCAAAGGAATGCAAATTTGGAAGCCGAAAAGATTGCCTTGGAAAAGAACTTACTGGAGATGGTGGAAGAGCGGAAACAGGCTGACGTTGAAGTACGCCTGTTGTACGTATGAACTACCGTATGCGCAAACATCACGCACTAGTTTAGATACTAATCTTTTGTTGGCATAATAGGTCGGAAAAGGGAAGGAAGAAGCGAAAAATCGCATGCAGTGCTTGGAGCGAGAACTCAAGCAAGCAACTATAAAGTTGGAGTCCTTACGTCAAAATAGCAGCACTGAACTGTAAGCTGAGCACCTGGACTGAATGAAAGTCAGTATTCTGGCATGATGAAGTATTATTTATGGATTTTTAGTAAGGCGAGAGTTGATGAGATGGCTGAGTTGCGACAGCGATTGGAGTTGGAGACGATGGAGAAAAGGAAGGCGGTGGAAGAACTGGAGCAGCTTCGCCAATCCGCATCCAAATTGAAACAACTGGAAGACGACCATATTCGCCTTCAACAAACGTAAGGACTTCACGTATGCGACGTGTTGGTGTGTTTGTCACGAAGATGTGATGTCAATGCAGAGATGAGACGCGTTCCAGTGAGTACGAGTCAGAGAAACGGCAACTTCTGCAGCAAGTAAAAGAGGCCAGTGAGGGGCTGAAGGCAAAAGAAGCTGCGATTGACAAGCTCCAGCTAAAGGTCGCTTGTGATATCAGAGCTCATTGATACTGTATTGCATGCACTTTACTGTAATGCACTCTGCATGCGCGCGTTACTGCTTTTAAATGCACTGAAACTATACAATACACACCATTTTCGATGTAATTTTCGTATGTTGTTTAGCAAGCTGAAGTGGAGAAGTGGCACAAGTCTCAGATGGAGGAGATGGAAGGCGAAAAGTTCACACTGCAACAGAGAATAACTGAGCTGGAAAAGAAAGAGCGAGATGTGGCCACAACAACTAATACGACCGTGAGTTATAGTCAGTATTGCATAGGCTAGTTACACTTGCATTTCGTGCAAAGTCACATACGTGGCCATGCGTGTATTGCCGTGAGTATGCGCAGGAGGGTGGTGCAGCTGCAGAGGCGGAGTTGCAACAGCAGGTGAGCTTCCTGAACTCTGTCATTGTGGATCAGCAGCAGAAAATGAAGGATCTGAAAGCGCAAATTGAAATTCTCCAGAGAAATCCGCTGGACAATCTTAGGTACCCACTCTACATCGAAACTTTAATGCCGCGTTTACCAGACGTCCGTGCGTCCGACGTATGTACTCCTAGATACGTCGAATGCTCTAGATACGTCGGACGTCTGGTGAATGCGGCATAAACTCTCGACGCAATACGATGTTGGCACGACAAGTTCAGCTTCATTGAGCTTCAGCTTCAGCTTCACTTCTATGATCAGTAAGCACGGCTTATGTGTTATGGGATGAGATTGCAGGAATGGGTTGCCAAGGGTGGAGGCTCCGCGTGTATACTGTGATATTTGCGAGGAGTTTGATCTGCACGAGACTGAAGACTGTCCGAAGCAGGCGGGACAGATGGAGGAGGACGCGGAGAACACCAAATCTCACGGAGCCAGAGGCGCAACCAGGGCCTACTGCGACAACTGTGAAGGTCCGCAGAATGAAAACTACGCTAGTACCTATGCGTAATCCCCAATTTGTTCTCCCGCGTGAAGTCGGTGTTTGCCCTTTCAGAATTTGGCCACTCCACCGAGGAATGTGAGTCGGAAACGTTCTGATTCTCCATCTCCGAATATCAGGGACCGATGTCTGGTAAGTCTTCTTTATGCAACAACAGCCATGGAGTACAAACAAAGTGGGGCGGCGATGTGGTGTGGCGTGGTACAAAGGGGGTAAATGGTTCAACTAGAGCTCTTCGGTTTCACTCCAGTTCAACCCAACGCGCCGATCAGATAGTATCGTGACCTTGTTGCCGTATATTTTAGTCAGTTTGTCCTTGCTGTAATAGTACTTATTATGGTATGGCTCTTCCGCTTCTGCGTCTGTCCCTAACTCTCTGACGAAAAATGTCTTTCCTCGCAATAGTCTGGCCTGATGATATGTTCGCCTGAGGTATTATTGTATTGTGCGCTAGCGCGTACTACTGTGCTAGGGACAAGATGAGAAGAGGTCATGTTTTAACAAGCGATATTATTTATGCACGCTTGGGATACAGTATTTGGATTCTTGTGACTGTAGTCACCTTGCTTTGTGTACGTACATAACGTGCTGTATGTACGTTCATACGTTGATCGTGAGAACATAAACGTCGACAAATGAGGTGCCATCGTACAAAATACACTAGTACCACTGTTCGTGCAGTACGTACATATAGTGTTAGTATCTACGTACATAGGTGGGCGGTGGGCTACATTATGTATTTGACAAAATTGGTCACTGCTTCCTACTGGACAGTTTCTTCGGTGAACCGTAGGGCTGCTTTGGGCGTGTTGGCTTATTGTTGATTTGTTCAATGAATCCACTCTGACTGCTGGGTGGTTGCTTCTGTTGCTGATCACCGAATGAGTCCGAGTCTGGAATGTCTCTGACGACGGAGAGAATATCGGCAGCCTCCAGTTCCCTCGGAGTGCTCAATCTTTTGCGCTGCGATTCGGTGGATGTGCTGGAGCTGTGGCTGCTATCGGAGGAAGACAGCAGCTCTTTGTACGTAACGACAAGGATAAGATTGAAGATTTCCGCCGTGAGAACCCAGCCAAAGTTGGCGCCGACGAGGCGAAGGAGGAAGATGCCGTCGGGCAGGAGTCGCCGACGAACAAAGTGCTGTACGTAGCGAGGCTCCCTCAGCCCACGAGCCGAAGGATGGGTGGCGCAGTTGGAGATGAGAGTGTGCACAAACCCGAGGCGTTGTCCAGGCAGCGCCATCTTGAATATCCACCAAGCAAGTGACACCACGTTGGCCAAGCAGAGCAAGATGAACCAAAACCAGAGCAGAAGAAAAATCTTCTCGTTCAGCATGTTTGTCGGCAGTACGCACTGAACCGTCCGATGGTGCGGCTGCCCTGAAATGGAGATATACCGGTACCAAAACGAAGGTTGCTCTACTCTGCTCTGCTCTGCTTACCCATCATCCTAATCCTGAAGTCGCAGAGTGTGACTCTCGGAAAGATCGGAGACTCTTGCCATTGCTCTCCCATCGTCAAATTCCCCAGTACGTGGATACCCCATAGGCAGTCCTGTGTTCCAAGCAAAAGGGTGAGTAAGAAGAATTGGCCCACCACATTGACAATGTAGAGCAGCTAAAGTATTGCAGAAGGCATTCGTACCACGTACGTACATACGAGGGCCACACTGTTGCTCCACGCCTTATATGGAAACGGCTTGCCTTTGCTATTAGATACATGATGGTGAGGTAGAATGGGCAGAGCTTTCGTTGAACGAGGTTGCTTTTCTCTTTGTCCTTGTGAGAGGATTCCATGAGCACCATTAGGGTGGAGAAGTATGTGGCGAGGGCCTGCTTGTTTTGTTCCCGCAATCGAACATCAGCGTGGAGGCAGTCGGCTGCCATCTTGAGCACGATATCCACGTTCGCGCCTTAAACCATTCACATTGTAATTTCAATACGTACTTATCAGCTGCATAGGTACTGGAATGCTATACGATGTAGCACCTGAAATGGTGTTGAAGATGGCCCAAAAACCGAAAGGGAAGTAGAATAGGAATGCCTGTACAATCAAGATGAAGGTGACCCATTGGTAGTAGTTGATTTTTTGGTCCTCCCTCAACTGCTGCTCCATGGGAATGTCAGCGTCATTGTAAATGAAATAGGTACTCTGAACCCTTCAATCAAGAGAACCAACCAATAATAAGAAACACACGTTGGCCGTTCCGAAGTGTATACGTACACTATGTATGTAGGTATTTTTCATGCTTTACCAACAATAGTTTTCGACGTATTCCTCCCACGCTAGTACGAACTCCGCCGGAACCCAGCACTGTAATGGCTTGAAGATGTATGATCGTATGGTCACCACGGCTGCGCACATCAACAGGAACATGACCGTGTAGTAGTAGTTGAGTCGATCCATGAAGTCCGAGATGAGAAAAGAGCGAACTGCGTGCTTGGGAAACTTGCCCAAGAGATTATCGATCAAGCCTGTCATGAGGACGATACCGATACGATATCCTTACTCTTCTTTCAGCTTGACGAAACGCGAGTGATTTCATATACCAAAGCGACTGCACTATAGACGATGCGTGCTCAAGAATGGATTTTAGACGGACTAAGCATGAACGCAGCCCACTTTCTGTACTGTTGCGGCATTTTCTAGGTGCATTTTTACTTTGTAAAGGTTGCCTATTTTTGTATATTGCGTATGCATTAAGGGAAGTGGGAAATGTCTTCATTGAAATCACGGTATTTTCGTGGCTCCGTTTCGTTGACTTCGTCCTCTACATACAATAGCTTTTGTGTGCTCCTGGTATGATGTGATGTCCATTTTGGCGTCTTGGGCCATGGGATGCGTTTTTGTTGTCCAAATTACATTGTGGTACATTACATTGCTGGAGCTGGATGTGCGTGGTACCTTCCTCTACTCCAGTTCCATCCGTGCACTTATGAATGTGAGAAGGTGTCATATCCATTGGTAGCGCAGCTTCATCATACCGACATACTGTGGTACATACGTACGTGACGTGGTGGGTAGGATAGGATAAGCCGACGTCAGCGGGCCAGCTGTCTGCTTGTGTCTGTTCATTGCTTCTCCGTACGTATACATAGGAGTGAGGATGTAGTACGTACGCTTCTTCTTCTAGCATCATCAGGGATAACTAGCGCGCTAGGTGATTATGACACGAGGCTACGAATTGTAAGCTAGAAAATTTTCTTGGCCGTGCTGAAAAAGAGCTGTTGCGCAGACTTAGCTAACTTTTCTTGTTGCGCCCAATGCACAGCGGTGGCGGCTTCTTGCCACACCCTGTACTGTAGTGTTCGTGTAGACTTTGCAGACGGGTAGATTCCTCTACTCTGCAGTAACACGTAACGCAGGCTGGAGATGGCTGCACACGTGCCTGAGCTGATGGCTGCATCAGGCGAATTCAGCAACAAGCTGGGCAGTGCGCCGGTGGGCAGTATGGCGTTAAGAGGCTTGGACAAGGCGGCCGGACCCTACGTGGACCGCTACGAGAGTTTCGTGCATAGCATCTTCAGTCCAGCGGACTACTGCCAGAAGACGGCGAGTGCGCTGGCAGCCTACAGCGATGCCACTTCGCTCTACTCGCATCCCAGCCCCGATATCCCAGCCTCCATTCTCACGCGTATGGAGAAGCTGGATGCCGGTGGAGAAGAAAATGCACCGAAAATCTTCAGTCCCCTGGAGATGATGTACAATTACTACGGTGCCTGCGGCATACAGGACCAGCCGTACACCAAGTTCCCGGTGTACAAAACCAAGGCATCCAGCGAGTACCACACTATTCTCAACCAAAAGATGAAAACGCGACATGCTGTCGTCTTCAAGGTTCTTCAGTAGCCCTACATACGTACTTCTTTGTTCGTATTATAGTAGGCTATGCACTGTAGTAAGAAGTGCATTATGCGTTTACGTACACACTCTATGTACGTATACGTTCAAAGCGCAGTAGCTTCGAGAAAGATTGTACGCGTGGTGTATGCATTTCCAGGATGCGAAGGCGCGAGAGACGCCCGTTTGGAGCCTGAGTCCACCAGCTGGCTTGGAGCCTGCGTTAGACCGTCATCTCATCTCGACAGAGTCACGCAGAACCATCGTGCCCACCAAGCCGCATTACATGTTGCTGGATTACAAAGACGGCAATCCGCTTTCTCCTTATCTTTATCCACGCAGTACATACGTGCACAAGGAAGATACGCGAATAGTCGGCTCGAACTTTGTGATGCTCACGCTTCGTCCAGATGATCCATGGAAGCATAGGGTAGATAAACTGCTGTTAGAAGCTAAGAGCTGCTGACCTTTGTTCAGCAGTACTGTATGTATGCTTGACTTTGGCCAGATTGTGGAAGAGAAAATGTCCGTAGCGTCTTTGTACACATACTACTAGTAGATCGTATGATGTATGATCATAAATATGATGGCATAATTGGGATATTGATGTAAAACAAAACACACTGCGTTCGTGGTGAATAGGGATGAGCTAGAAGGTGGTCAGTTGAATCAGGTCCGGATCCGGTGGCTGGAGACAGGAGGTGGTGTTTCTGCGTTTGTTCCCAGAAGAACACGTCGGCAGTTCAACTGTGGGCAGCTTCGGCTGCTCTTGGCTGATGGCTCTTTTGTAGCGCAAAGAGGCGCTGAGTTTGGTCCTCAGTACATTCGTTTCTATTGTTGCAGTCGGTATTTGAATGGAGCTGTAGCCGCGACGGAATATTAGCTGCCTCAGTTTTCCACGAAAACGGCTGCTGACGCCGCAGTATAGCAAAAAGCGACTGCAAGCGCCAGTATACACGAGGCAGTTTGAGATTGCCAGCCATTCCGCTTCCCAACTGACTCGACGATAACCAAAGAAAGTCTCGCCCGATTTCAAAGCGATAAACACTGCGGAAGGCAGGTTGCAGACAATGAAGGAAAGCACCAACACGACCACCATTACGGTCACTTTTCGCTCTCGATTCATCGCTCGACCTGCTGCGTGATTCCGCGACGTGGGTTCTGCTTGCTGAAAGTTTCGCAGCAGCCTTCGATTTGCCCGCAAGTGATAAATGAGGAAAGAGTTGAGGACGGTCATAATAAGCAGAGGCAACACGACCACCAGCAGTGCAAACATCATGTGAGACACGTGATAGTACCAATAGAGCGTCGGCGATTCGTCTTTCTTTAGGACGTCGTAGAATTCCGGTGGAAATTCCGGTAGTTTGTCCGGTGGGAAGTCTTTCGGCTTTGCTCGAAAAAAGTGATAGAAAGAGAGTGCAAAACTGATGGCATAAATGACCAGGATGGTACAGATGATGCGCGATTTCTTCCAGAAGCTCTTCATCAACAGAGGTAGGCGAATTGCCATCAGTCTCTCCACCGTCACACCTACTGATAACCTAAAACAACAAGGACAACTACTAAAGTATGATAAATATTCCATGGGCAAAGTAAAGTGGAAGTCTCCTGATTACGACTAGGAATGTAGAGTAGTGTATGTGTTGCCCGATGTAGTCAGAAAATACGTGCATGCTATCGCTCGTATTGGTTGTACCAGATTGATGCCGCTGAGAACCAATTAGCGAAAGTGACCAGAGTGATTGTGTGTGCATACAAGAACCAACGGTAACCGCTCCACCACTGGAAGTAGGGCTTGAGGTTGATGGGGCACATCACAGCGAAGAAGAGCAAGTCAGCGATGGCCATGGCTGATAAGAAGCAGTTGGTCTTGGTCCTCATGCCCTGCACATTCAGCACCAATAAGTTCAGCACGTTGCCAATCACTCCAACAGCCAATTGAACTGGAAACACGTATTTGTTCAAGATATCAGAAATCATTGCAGAATCTGGCACAAGTGCAAATCATACAGACAGTCGCTGAATGCTGAACTAATGGATTTGCACAGTGTGCGTGTTAAGTTGTATCCTTTTCAGTACTTTACTCTACATGCGAAATCTATGTAATGTGGAGTCCAATGACGCTTGATCGATCCCAGGCGAGTGTCAAAGTCAACACTGGACCATTTTGCCGATGCAGCTCAATTTCTGTGCCCTAGGCTCTGTACGGCTATAGCTGCTTATTACGTACGAGGCGATGGCAGGAATATATTTCGTAGCCGCCTAAAGCCATAGTCGGAGTGCTTCTTCCTGTATAGAGGCACAGTACCTACGTACATACGGGTGTGTGAGGTCTGGAGGCAACGCATCGCAGCGAAAGATTGGAAAATATTCCTTTTCACTCCAGCTAATGAGACTTTCATCCAGAACATACTGGGGCCGGTGTTCTGCGTGCTACGACGATAAACAATTAGTCAGCGCATAGCAGAATTATCCCATCGGACTATTTTGGCACAATTCAACGCCTTGAGGAATTAGAAAGTGACGGCAGCAGCCAGATAAAAAATTATACGACCGTATTTCGCTCATGGTTCATGATGGTACAAACATTATTGTGGCATAATTGAACACTCGGAGAAAGCAGCGGATGGCACAGTAGCCTGTACAAACAACATATGGTGAAACGCTAAGAACAGATGTATCACACACGGATACAGCCACGTGTATGTATATACGCACACATCCATCCTGTAAATAACAAAATACGACCATGAATAATTGGCCATCACCGTCAACTTCAAACCACATGTACGATATGATACAGTTTAGAAATACAGCTTAGTTGGTATAGTTTTGATTTGATTTGACACGCTTACAACATTTGTACATGTTGAGCTTTCAACGACTAATTGTAATTACAGGTGCATGGTAGATTAGGCAGGTCCGTTTTCCACGTTCTTTGCTTGCTCATCGTAGATGTCCTTGTAGAATAGGTTTCCTCGTTCCCTTTGTTCGAGCTCGATGGCTTCAAACAGAGCTTTGAAGTTACCCGCACCGAAGCCCTAATCAGAATCATCGAACAACACTTGGACTTGACTTGTCGTTTGAAGGACAACGTGGGTGCAGTACATATTGTGCCTAGTACCAATATGTATGGCAGGGTGCATGTAATGTAATACATATGTATGTATACCGTGTGATTGTGCCGTTCGATGATCTCCAGGAAGAGAGTGGGTCTGTCCTGGCAAGGCTTGGTGAAAATCTGTAGTAAGTAGCCATTGTCATCAAAGTCCACCAATATTTTCAACTTTTGCAGCTGAAAACAAACTATCATTTTGAGCAAAAATCTGTAGGCTATAGTATAGAGTTATAGACTAATTTCAAGCAGTATTCTTTATCTTACAGTGTCCATATCTTCCTTGACTATAATCTTCGCTCCTTGCAGCTGTTTCTTCAGCTGTTCGTAATATGTGTCCGGGATACGTAAGAACTCCACGCCTCTGGTTCTAAGCGCCGTGATGGCTCCAATGATGTCACTGGTATTCAGAGCGATGTGTTGCACGCCAGCACCACCATAGTAGTCCACGTACTCCTGAACATCAACACCTGGTTGGTATTGATATCATTTCGCAACATTTACCACAGGTTATTATTATAAAAACAAACACAAAAAGCAGCTGAACTGGAAGAGGACAGAAAGGGTGGGAAAATGACGGGCAATGACAGCACACCTGAATCTGGCTGACAGCTTTTCTTCCTTGAGCTGGCTCGTTGATCGGCATCTTGACTGTTTCCTCCCAGTTGGTGACGACGATGGAACGTAAAGCCGAATACTCTGTGTGTATGATGCTGTCGTCAATGCTCCAGAATCGGTGAAAGGCCAACATCTGCTCGTACCTGAAAGATTACCCGAAGGGAATTAGAGTGGGAATAAATTAGAAAGGCCAACGCAAATGAGGCGAAATCACGACAGATTAGAAGGTCTGGATGTGGTAAGATGTGCAATGGATGGGATATGTGGAGATAGCGCAGTGCATTCGGATGTGGCGGGCGAAGAAAAGGGAGCGGTGGCGACGGCGGCAGAACAGGAAGAGGCACAATTTCTCCTTCTTTCTTTCGGTCACCTGAATCTGGCTGATGCCGCCGCCGCGTCTTCTGCTCTTGGCCGGTTCACAGATGTTGATGATGATATTTTTGGCAGCGTTACTCAAGGCAGTGACGCGCATACAGGAATAGTCCGCGTGAAATATCTGATCGTCTATCGACCAGAATCGCACCAACTCTAGGATTCTCTCGTACCTCCAATAACGCGCTAACGGACCCTTATCGAAATTTAGTACACCTACTGGTAGCCTACTTGGTTGGGAATAGACAGGCAGACAGCATACGATTTTGACCCATTACCATTTAGCGACGTTCTCCATCTCCATGTCCGGCTGATTTCCTACCACGTGATCCACAAAGTTCAAATTAGGCTTCGGCCTAGAAACAATGGGACAAAGTCATTCCAATGCCATGCCAGCTTCGATATCTACGTAGGTGCCTACTACTGTGAGTTGAAAATAATATGCTTTGGTGCCTGGAGTACGTACTTTTCCGCAAAAATAGTCGTCTGCGCCAGGGGATGAGGTGCATAGCCGGGCAGGAACAAGCCGCGATATTCCTTTCTTTCCACCAGTGTGTGCACTGTATCGCCGTACTGAAACGCCGCAGGTGGTCAATTTTCGGTCAGCATAATACACCAATATCTTTTCAGGTGAGGTTTACCCCAACCACATACCGTTCGTACGGTGGCCATTCTGACTTTTCCCTTCTCATCTTCTTCTTCCCAAATGTCTTTGACCACTAGCGCTCCGCGCTCCCTCGCCCTCTGTCACGTAAAACAGCAATGCAATTACAAAGTATCGACCGATCAACCAGCCACTATTTATTTATACTGAATGTACCGCCATAATAGCGTCCAGGTCGTCCACTTCAAAAGCAACGTCTTTCACTCCATCTCCATGCTGAACCAAGTGACGGCCCATCTCAGCTGAGATACTCTTCTCGCCTACAATGCGGACAGCCCATCACTGCTGTTGCTGCTGCTGCTGCTACTAGGATGAGCTGCTTATGTAGTAAAATAAATTGTAAAGTCGTTACCTTCTGGTGGAGTCAATGGGGAGAGAAAAACAAAGACAATCTAAAACGAAAATTGATCACTATACTATACTCTACCGTGAAACCAAGGAGCTAGTAAGTAACTCCTTGGTGAAACTAAACGCATCTACGTACAGTATAGGCCTACATGTGTAAATGGGCATCCGTGTTGAGTACCGTACTTAGAATAGCCATGGGTCATAGTACATACAGTGCTGTACGTGCCTTGTTCTGCTTGACAGCATGTGCCACAACTCTTCTGCTTCCGGTTTCTAGGCCTTTATAGGCAAAAGGTTGAAATCCGAAGGAGGCACAGAACCAAAACGCTGCCTAAAACGCTTCGAGCTCTCATACCGCATTACGTACTTCGTAGAATAGCTCGCATACCCCAGTGACACCATGTTGTGCCGCCGCTCTACGAGTAAAGGAAATACATTCGTGCATCAGTTTCTTGCAGTAATTTCCTTGTCTTTCGTACCTGCTTGGCATTTCCAACCCAAAAAGCCACATGGTCAAAATGGACAAATCGCCCGGCCGATGGCTAAACAATACGTACGTACAAAGCAGCTGCATACCGTACGTGTGCATGTAGTACAGTACCTGATGCAGAAATCGACGATTCAATGCTCAACCGTAAACTTTCGGTCATGGTCATACCTTTTCTCCTTTCTCAGTGATCACAGCAACGACTTTGTGTTCTACTTCAGAACTCTGAAAAAGAAAGATAGATATTGTTCATACATTACTATTGTTTTCTTGGAGATACTAAATACAAAGTTCAGAAAATTTTCCTACCATTTTTAGGCTGTTGTCTGCTGATATTTTCCAGATTTTTACCAGACTGACTGAAATGCAGAATTATCATCAAATATCATCAGACTGGCTGGAAATACCTTTGACATCAGCAGCACGTGAGGTGAGGGCCAGCAGCGTAAATCGAAACAATATGCACACGTAGGTACAGTACGTATGAACTATACGAACGAGAGACGATGCGATTACTAGACAGCTCAAAACTTTACATCCAGAGCCTTCTGAAGTCGAGTTTCAGAAGTAAAAGTAGCAGGAGCGAAAAATTCTTCACGAGTGGCAATTCGCCAAAAACAAACAGCACCGCTCACGAGACTACATAAACAAAACAAATGTGATAATCACTGAGAATGCCCGGGCGACTCTGCAATGTCCATGTGCGGCATTAGGAAAATGCAAATATATTAGACAAAATAACCGTATGACCAGGTATGACTGATATTATAATATAATATAATATACGGATACTAGTATTTGCTAGTATTGATCAGTTTCTATCCACTCCAATCGTTGCGCTGGTGCAACATCGCGCAATGCATTGCATCATGATTGCACATACAATGTATTGTACGTACGCATTTTTATTTTATACCACCTTCAACGTACCGCCGTTGCGTACGTACACCGGCAACATGCAGTACGTATACATAGAGTATGATGTGGACAGGAGCAATGATCAATTGAAGGAGAAGGTTGGGGCGGTTGGGTTCAAGTGACACCTGGTCAGGGGGCGCGCGCTTGGCTGTAGGGCGGTCGCGGGGCAACGAAGCGAGCGTCAGCCAGCCAGTACTCACGGCGTTTCCGTTTTGTTTGCGCGTCTTCGCTTGAGTTTGAAGCGACGAAATCTGAGGGCTAAGACTGACAGCAGTTGAGGGAATAACTTTACACAATGCGGAAAGGCCTTTTTTCTGCTCCCTCCTCCTCCCCTTTCCCTGCCTGTGGAACTGCGTACGCCGACGTACGCGGAGTTTACAGAGCAAACAAGGGACGTCCAGCTGCCGCTTGCGGAGATTGCGCAAGTTGAGAGCGAGGTTGGCCGAGTAAGTGACTTGAGTGAGTGAGTGACCAGTCGTCTCCGTACGCGCTCCTGGGAACAGCAGCCACCACTGTATCCTTCCATTGAGCCAACCGGAACCAACCACGTTCATAGCCAGCTAGCCAGAAGGCAGCAAGCCCCGTCTGTACGTGGGCGCTTCCACCAAGTCATGATACCGGATGTCTTGCCGATTTTTATCTGTCTATATTGCTGCACGTGGACATGGAGCATGGGTGAGCTGATTACGGTTCGGTGCTACGCCGCTGCATACGTATGAAATAAAATTTATTGCGCAATTTACAGATTACGTCTCTATTGTTTTTTCAGTGCGATCTCAAAACGTTACGGCTGGCAGTCCGTGCAAATTAGATTCCGACGTTGTTGCTCCAAGTCCCAACTCGCCAACGCAGTATTTGAAGTGCGAAAGGAAGTCGTGGTAAGCAGAAACAAGGCTCCGCATAATGGGTTATAATGGGTTGTTCATGGTTGAATACCGTATTTACCGGTGCATAGCCCCATGGGGGTATGCAAAAATTGAGAGGTCCCATATGGGGGTATGCATAGGGGGGGTTATGCATTGGGGGGGTTATGCATGGGGCATTTTTTATGTTTTTGAGAGGTGCGCAGAGGCATATTTTTTAGGTCAAAAGCACGTGTTTTAGGGCATAATTGAGGTCAAAACACGGTTATTCTAGTACAATACACCCCCAAGCAGGCCTATAGGCATCTTAGCTTGGTGTGGGAGTGGCTATGGGTACTATATGACCAGCTTACATAGGTAGGTTCAGGTACTGTACAGTACATATGGGGGTATGCATAGGGGGGGGGCGGGGGGGGGTTATGCATTGGGCATTTTTTATGTTTTGCCAATATGGGGGTATGCATTGGGGGGGGGGGGGGGTTATGCATTGGGGGGGGGGGTTATCTACCGGTAAATACGGTAGTCGAAGTTGAAGCCTTCGTGCGTTATTAGCATTCGCCGAGAAATGACCAATTTTCTTAGCAATTCGCCAATTACTATACAGTAGGCAAATTGCAGGAGTAATACTGCTGCTGGTAAATGTGTAGTGTAGGCCTACCTTTGCGCCTTGCGTCGTTACATATTGTCGTAGCAACCATAAATAGGTACATGTACCACACTGTACCGTATTTACCAGGACGGTATGTATATGTATACATGTACAGTTGGTGCCTGGTGGTACCTGGTACTTAGTATTTACTTAGTATTTAGTATTTACAATAGGTCCGATCGGTCGATAACTGAAAAAATTGTAGGACTAATGAGGAAGATGTTGATGCTTTTTTACTTCTTCCCCTCGCTGCGCGTGCAATGTAACGCTCGAGTGCGGGAATGTTTTGGTACTTGTGTCAAAAGCTGGGGATGCAAGCAAGATTAGCCGTGTGCAAACAGTACGGAGGGACGTACATAATGTTGGACATCTTCGCGTCATAGTTCACGTGCAAGGTGTGGATTCCAAGCTACTAGAACTTTGTTGAAAGCGCTTACTTGTACATACCGTTTATCATCAGGTGTAGGGGTCCAGTTTCTTTTCTGCGTCTTCTTGTGAAGCTGGACGTACCAGTTGTGGTCCAGCTGCAGTAAACGTACATATACACCTACGTACATACATGTAGTCAGGCACTAGTGCGCTACACACGGAGCGAGTAAACTCACGGGGAATTTCCCGTACGTATGCGATGAAGCATAGGGAGGCAAGTGAATTCACCGTGAGTTTGAAGCTCACCGTCGTGTGAACACGTGAGAAAAATTTTGCGCTTGGGAGCAAGTGAGAATGCTCTACACAAAAAATAAAACTCGAAGTTCAAACTCACCGTCGAATTCACCGTGAGTTTACTCACCACGCGTGTAGCCCACTACTGTTTGTATGTACATACGTACTATACCAGCTTAGGGACGTTTATAGGAGGAATGGTTCGTACGCGGAACATCCTTCCGGTCAGTGGGTGGTACACAATTGCATAGCTGACGACATCCAGGATTGTCTAACAGCAGAAAGGCAGGCTTGGCACAAAGAAAAATCAACAGCTGACATTCGCTATTCGCCTTCAAACTATTGCGGTACGTACAGGCAGGGCCGTTTCCGTAGTCTGCGGTGCGTGCTTCTTGTTTCCGTGTCTTCACTGCATGTTTGTGCACGCAGTTGCGATGCTCCTTCCGTAGCAATACATTGCATCACGATATCATGATAGCCCGTCGGCTCGGCTGGGCCGCGTTGTTGGTTTTCGATTTGCCGCTTCTCCGAGGACGTTTCGGTCTTCTCTGCTTCCGTAGGGTCGTGGTTGTTCTGCTCGCCTATAATTCCCTTTTGTATTGTGTACGTGTGTGTACATATCTGCCTTGGATTGCCAAATGTTTGCAGTGCTGTGTGCTTACTAGTGGCGTTTGCAATATGCAAGTACTGTAGGTACCTAGTATATAGCGGCGAAAGTACCTATTTGGTGCTTACAGGCCGAACGAAGGCCAGTGGGAAAGGAAGCATTGCCATCCGGGTACAGTCTTTCGTCCAGATCTGGGCAGATGTGAAGGCATACAGCTCACATTTCCTGAATACTCGTGTGATGATGATGATGATGATGATTCTGGTATTCTTCTACTTCTTCCCTTTTCTGCGGTTTGCTACTCTTTGCTTTCACCGAATGATGCTTGAACGCGTATGCCATATACGCACGGACAGACCTGTGTAATTTTGTCAACTGGAAAATCAAAAGGCTCGTTGAGACGTCGCAATTTCTGTCTGTTTCAGTTGAAGAAGCAATACGGGCGAACGGCACGTGTTGTTACGAGCCCGGAAAACTGCTGGAACCAGACCCAGACGATCCAGTGGCCTACTTACAATGCGCACCTGCACCCTATATCAAGTACTTGTTGCATTTTACATACATAGGTACATACTACTTTTCGACTTGGTACCTGCACAATTATGTAAGTGACCGTTTGGCTCGGCTACTGTGTAAATATTGATGAGACGCGTATTGGCGAAAAGATCGGCCAAAGTGTGTACGTAGCTGGCGGTGTCAACTCTTCGAGCTGCTATTCATCTCTGATATTGGCCTTTGTTGAATATGTTCCAGGAATGGCGGCGGCTTTTGGATGAAAATGTCTTGTGGTTCAGGGCTCAGCTTTGATCGGCTCAGTCAAACCTGTGGCACTGGCACTTATATTATTGACGGAGTTAGATCAATGGAGAATACCAACATGGATTATTCGACAAACCACATCTCAGACATCGACGGTAACCTTTCGCAGTACGCATCTTTGAGGGAACATTTTTGCCGGTGTGCTGCTTCCCATAGCGCGACAACGCATCAGTACGGTAGGTACGTTCACGAGTACACAAGAATACCAACATGATCGGAAGTTGTATGAGGTAGAGAAACCTAATAAATGCATGTCACCTCCGTATTTTTTTGTTTTATCAGCATGATGGCATGATGAGCTCACAACAGTGCCTGCCCTTACAATGCATGACATAACAACTTGCACTTGCCGAACTCCATAGACTTGGGTATGTAGGTACAGCATCTATTTGCAGAAGTAGTCAACAGCTCCTATTGCCCAACTGGATCGAGGCCTATTGCAGCCTGTAGTGAACATCGGTCATGCCAATTCAACTATTACTGTTATCGTCAGGTTTGCTGCACTGTTCGAGGATTTCAGAGCTCAAATTGTAAGTATCCTGCTGAGCAATTTCTTAGAAACGTACAGTAGTTTCTATGCTACAGTGAGTACGTATTACGTACATACTTACGTAACGCACTGCCATCGTACGCTTTGTAAGCCTATTCTTTTATTATGGTTAACTTCAGTACAGTAAAGAAAAACGCACCTTATGTACGCACCTTTTTTATGGCCCGGGAGCCTCCTGGAACACATATGTATATTGCGGTTGGGTTTGGACTCAAGCGCGCCGCGCGCACACACGAACGGAATTTCTCGAACAATAATGACGTCGAATGATGTACGTACATATGTGCGGAAAAGTGGTTGGCAAGATTAGGGGCAAACTTGGCCTACAAACCGCAATATCTCTGTTTCCAGGACATTCTCAATGGAACGGCGGTCTGAAAAGTGATGCGAAAGCCTCAACACGAATGGAGAATGGCTCCCGGACCGTAAAAAATGTGCGTATGGTGCGTTTTTCTTTACTGTACTGAAGCTAACGAATAATATATCATACTTGTCTCAATCGGTCCATTGGTTACTGCGATATGCAGCCCTGAAACTCAGGTGGCCGGATTTTCCCATGGCCGGGTTTACCCCATAGTACTATACTTGTTATTACAGCTACAATATTCGTTCGGAGTAGTCATGCCGCATTCACCAGAGGTCCGATCCGTACGTATCTAGGAGTACATGGTCGTTTGGGGTGCCATGTGTCGCGTGGAGATTTACGCACATCATAACTATACTATTGTAGAGTCTAGCACCCCTTTTTATTACGGTTTCCGTCGGTACCTATGTTCTAAAGAATTTGCATTGCGTTTTTGTGGTTCTCTCGCGCAACTTTTCGGCATCGTTGCGTGCGTGCTGGGTGTGTTGAGTCATTCAGTGTTGTGTGTTGGAGTGTGTTGGTTGGAGATATTTTTGGTTGGAGTGTTTCATCTTACCGCCCTGCCGACTTGTCGTGTCTTGAGTAAACCTTTTGTATTTCTCCGTGTGCGCCTGTTGTCTTGGGTTTTATCGTAGAGTAATTGCATGTACTGTACATTGCGTATGGGGAGTGCGCCTTCTGTTATGGAGTCAGATTAATCATGTAATCCCCCAACCAGTGCCATTTGACCCGTATGTCCCCGTTTATATCCCTCGTATGTAATGTAATGTGTAATCTCCCCGCCACACCATGTACTCCTAGATACGTACGGATGTACGGACGTCTGTTGAACGCGGAATCTGTCGGTGTTCTTTTTTAACGCCTCCTGTCCTCGGCGAATTCGGCGGCCGTTTGACGGCCGTTTTATTGTCAACGGCCGTTTCCGCGGTTTTTGTTATTTTCGTCGCTCCGCACACTTCCACGAGCGAAAGGAGCGAAGAGAGAAGGCGGAATGAGTCAAAACTGATAACAATCCCGCGGGCTAAATCCTGGCTAAAAATCCCTGATATCGCAGAAAAAAAACCAAGGAATAACAAATGTTCGCGTCTCCTGCCATTTTTGATGACGGTCCGGAGCGGCGAAAATAACGGCGGAAACGGCAGTTGATGGTCGGTTTTCGGCCGGAAAACGGCTGTAAAACGGCCGTCAAATTCGCCGAGGACTTTAAGTGGTCACAATTTTTTTAGTGCGTACGTGGCCAGTCGATCGAGTGAGAAGGAATGCTCAAGTTCATTTCTACCCAGCTGAACGTATGCTTAGTCCCTTTTACATATTTCTTTGTGAGAAATCTGTTCCGTGGTGACGTCAAGTAATGTAGTGGTGGGGGGTGTGTTGCAGTTGCCGCTTGTTCAAGTGGCCGGCCACCCTTGAACACGCCGCCGTTCTGCTCAAGTCGCGTCACCTGTCCAAGAGGCTACAGATGCACGGCTCAGAGAGTGTGCTGCGAAATATTTCCGTCACGTGAGGCAGCTTGCTCAGTTAAGAATTCGGTTGAGTAATCCTGCTTGTTTGTACATAGGTGGATGTCCTGATGGTAGTCCCCCTGACGGATCCTGCACACGCCAGCAGCCTTGCAAGTTCGGCTACACGTGTACCGCACTAAATTTGTGCTGCAGAAATCGTGCGCCCGCCCTGGCGCCTCGCTACCGTATGAATGCCAACGGCCCGCTTGTCTTCCAATACACATTACACAGCATGCCGTGGTGTATTGCAGCTGGTCTCTCTGCATGTTATAGAGTACATTGGTTGCTCGCAGGGCACTCAACCGCTACAGACGCCACCTCGATGTGATTCTTATGTCTCATGCCCTCAGGTTGCCTTTTGGACTGCTGTATACCTACTATGTACACTTTAGTGCTCATTATACGTATCGTAGCCACGGTCTCCATCTTTCAGGGTTCTGCTTGCGAGAATGGGAGATGCTGTCCAACACCCTCTTCGCAGCAAGGTTCAGCACTGCATGGGGCATGTGCCGGAACAGAGTATGACGACCCCTATCTTGTTATGGTTTTTTGTTGCAGTGAGATGCTTCGATGGTACAGATCCGTACGGTAGTTGCTCCTCAGTTCAGCCGTGTGGCGATGGTTACAGCTGCACACTGGAAGGAATGTGCTGTCCAGCTGATCGTCCTGGTATGAGCTCGTCATCGCTGCAGAAACGTGTGAGGAAATGCGAATGTGGGCGGGTGTTTTTGTAGTGCCTCAGACTCAGCAGTGTCCAGGCGGCGAGACGGGGCAGGGATTTTGTCGCGTGCGTCAGGACTGTCAACAGTCCTATTTCTGTCTCTCCGGTCTCTGCTGTCCGGTTAGTGGACCGCCCGCTCCGCAGCCTCCGGGATATCTGCCCGCAGGTATCTAATCTATGTACGTACGGGTACTCTGACTTTTGAGAGAAGCACTCGGACAATGTTTATTTCCCGCCGCCCACGCAACTTGTCGCTGCCCAATGTACGTATGTACACTAAAGCTTTTTCTACGGTAAGCTCTGCTCTCATATTTTCGCACCTTCTCCGATTACGCTCGGCGTGCTATATATAGCAGGCTGAGTGGCCGGAGTTGGCGCGTCCGGCCGCCGGACACGTGGAAAATGTGGCTAATTGAGCGTTGAGAGGAGGAAGTCTAGATTTGTTTGTTTTACGCAATTCTGAGGCGCTTTACTCAATTGTTGGCTCATCCAAAGAGTCAATAGAAGCTCTCCAAGCCGAATAACGGCCTCGCACGCGAATCCTGTGCAACCTCCGCCGTCCACGCAATCTCCTAGCAGCAGCGGAAGTACGTATGTGTACAGCAGGGGTTCGAACTGCTGCTCTTTCGTCCTTCAGTCAGCGAATTCAAGCAAACACATTAGCTGGACACAATAGCAGAAGTCGATACCCCTCGCGCAAATCACCGCTAACCTTGTTGACGTTTTGCTTCGTGTACACGTGACAGGAGCAATACCGGAGATCGGAAGCGCCTGTAGGGACGAATAACGACAGAGGGCGGGCATGGAAGATCCAGAGTACATTCTGTTTGCAGGCAAATGTCCAGATGGAAGTGATGCGATACCGAACGTACTCTGCCGCAACAGGAGCGACTGCCCGAAAGACTTCACTTGTACTCAGGGCAGATGCTGCGGAACCAGTAAGAGCACTGCCCAGCCAATTACGTTGTTTCAGTCGCTCCGGGTACATACAAACAGTAGGTGCATGCAACATTCGTGCAGATGCATTACTGCATGTATTGCTGTTTGTCAGAGGCGTGCCCGGGCGGCTTTCCTCCGTTGCCGGCGCCAGCTCCCTGCTCTGCCGCCTCTCCGTGTCCTGCCAACTACGAGTGCCAGAGTGAGCTGTGCTGTCCGACGGAGCTGGCTCGCACGTGTCCGGACGCCTCGCTGCCTCTCTCCTTCCCTCCAGCCTGCACCAACAACGCCGACTGTCCCACCAGCTTCCTCTGCAATGGCCACGTCTGCTGCGAGGCCCGTGAGTGCTTACGCAATGTACACTGGCACTGCCCGTCCAAGCACGAGCACTATGTTCTTGTAGGACTGTGTCCGGACGGTTCCAGAGCTCTGGATGACCCGAAAACCTGTGGAAATTTTTATCCATGTCCAGCGGGCTACGTCTGCAGCAACGGCTGGGTTTGCTGCCCTGGTGGACCACCAAGTAAAACATTCATCCAGTGCGATATGCATTTAGGCACGTGAACAGTAGCCAAATATTACTGCATCAGTCAGTACTGTTGTCCAATGCAAATTCACATTACGAAAAGACATTTATGTCACTATAGTGCGTGTAGACGCACTGTCCTAACCTCAACTGCATCACAGCGAAAATCAGCGCGTGCACTGATAAAATTTGCATAAGCGTTGCCCGTACTCTTGCAGCCCCTGAATTGAATATGTAGATACGTACAAGGCAGGTTATGCGATTTGAGGCTGTGTGCGTGTACATGCAGGGATTTGTACGGATGGCTCGGAGGCGTTGTCGTTTCCGCTGCGCTGTAACTCTGAGCAGGATTGTCCCTCCAGTTACAACTGTGAGACTGGACTCTGTTGTCCGCGCACAACCTGCCCAGATGGACTGCGCGCGCTTCTGGATCCTCCCAGATGCGTGGAGGCCATCGACTGTCCCAACCAGTACGCTTGCATTCGCAATGTCTGCTGTCTTCAACCCCCTTGTCCGGATGGCACTGAAGCACTGAGCAGCCCGGCCAGATGCGGAACCGCCACCCAGTGTCCACAAGGCTATTTCTGCACGCGGTACGCTGTGCTGTATGCGTGCGTATTCATGGCCCAGTACTGCATACAATACACATACCCTATGATACTATACTGCATAGTTATTTTCTTGTGTGTTTTTCTAGGGACAGTGTCTGTTGTCGCGAGCGCCAATGCCCTGACGGCTCCACGTCTCTGCTCAATCCGTTTCCGTGCAGCAATGCCTTCCCATGTCCTCGCAGATACGTGTGCACCCAGCAGATGTGTTGTCAGCAGCAGGGCTGCCCAGATGGCTCAGAGGCGCTCACCACGCCGGCGTCCTGTCAGGAATCTCGGGATTGCCCCACAGGATATGAATGCATTGGATATGTCTGCTGCAGGTAAAAACGTGTCCACACGTTTTGATAAAATACTGATGATACTGTATATACAGAGTGTCTCATAATAAACCATCCACCTTTCCGTGCATGTAACTCTGTAACCACACCTTAGATTTTCATGCGGTTTTTTCTATTTTGTGGCCAAGGCTTCAACTGAGATCTGTACAAAATTTCAGCTATTTAGTCCACATACTTCGGAAGTTGCGACGGTTTGAATCCCGAAGCTCAAAATCGGCGTTTTTCTTTAGTACGGAGGAAAATTTCGGTCTTAATTTTTCTAGATACCCAGTTCCATGCGTTTGCTATGCTGGCACTGGGGATAATGCATGAGATACACATTTCCTAGCATTTTGGGACATCTTTTTTCATTACGAGACAAATTTTATTTTAGACCATGCACAGAAGACCCCTAGTCGGCACTACCAGTTCGAAAAACCCTCGTTTTTTGACCGCCGGAGAAAGAAGGTGTTTCAGCAGTTTCCAGTGGGCTATTAAGCTGAAATTTTGTACATATCTCAGTTGAAGCCTTGGCTACAAAATAGAAAAAACGCATGAAAATCTAAGGTGTGGTTCCAGAGTTACATGCACGAAAAGGTGGATGGTTTATTATGAGACACCCTGTATATTTGAGATCATAGGCATCGCATTGCTTGCTGTAGGGAGCGTCTATGCCCTGATGGAACATTAGCTCTGGCTGAACCAGCGCGTTGTTCTGCAGCACTTTCCTGTCCGACGACATTCTCCTGCATTGCTGGTCTGTGTTGCCTGCAGCGCGTATGTCCAGATGGGACCAGAGCATTGAGTGACCCCACGGTCTGCAGCCCTGGTTATCCCTGTCCTCCAGGATTCGTGTGCATGGGACAAGTGTGTTGCAGAGACAGGTTGGCAAGACAGGCCATATTCTGACGCAGATGTACAGCTAGCTAGTATAACCTGTCTCAGCTTTGTAGGCTGCAATGAATTTCAGGACGTGTCCGGATGGAAGCCTGGCGCTTCCTCAGCCTCCGCTTTGCTCCAGAAATCAGCCATGTCCATCCAACTACATATGCACTGCTCAAGTGTGCTGTCGCCAACGAGACTGTCCAGATGGATCCGTTGCTCTCTCCATTCCTCCCACTTGCGATCCTACCAACCTCTGTCCTGATTTGTACGCTTGCACCAGTGCCTCTGTCTGTTGTCCAGAACCTAGATGTCCAGATGGCAGTATCAGCTTGCCTGGCTCCAACTGCGCATATCCGGATGGTCAATGTCCAACAGGATATCAGGTATGTACTGTCGGTGCACGCAGAAATATGCAAATCTATTTTTGTGCCTATACTTACATATGCATATTCCGTACGTACATACATATATACATACATACACGTGCATGCATACATAATACATACATGTACGTATACATGCGTACGTACATACATAGTATACGCAGCTATGCCTTTGTAGTGTGCTCACGGCGGAATTTGCTGTCGTCGCACCGCCTGTCCAAACGCGCGTCCGGTGTTTCCAAGTGCGGTGCCATGCGACCCTGCGTCCGTGCCCTGTCCGGATAACTTCGTCTGCCTGGAAGGCGTCTGTTGCCAGCAGCAACAGTGCGAAGACGGCACGAATGCCCTGGTGAACCCGGCCGTCTGCTCCGCGTCCGCCGTCTGTCCTGCAGGCTACACGTGCTCCCCGCAGAGCGTCTGCTGTGTGACCAGACGATGTCCGAACAATCTGCCGGCTCTCGCCGCTCCTCCCACCTGCAATCCGCCGACGACTCCGTGTCCTGCCGGATTCGCCTGCTTGAACGCCGTCTGCTGCGAAATACGCAAGTGTCCGGACAGTTCAGAGGCTCTGTCTACGCCCTCTTCCTGCCAAGCCGACGGCGACTGCCCCAACAACTACTTCTGCACCATCAACAACTTGTGCTGCATTCGACGAAATTGTCCAGATGGCAGCGAAGCGCTCTCTATTCCCAACACCTGCGTGGCATCCGCACGCGCCGTGCCCTGCCCATCCAACTACCGCTGCATCAACTCCGTCTGCTGCCTCAGAAAACTGTGTCCAGATGGCACTGGAGCACTGGAGACTCCAGCTGTGTGCAACGCCACGTCTACGTGCCCGGACGGTTTCACGTGCATCAACTCAGGCTGTTGTCCGTCGCGCCTCTGCTCTGATGGCGCTAGAGCGCTCCTTAATCCCACTCAATGTGATCCCCCTGCCACCCCCTGCCCTCCGCGTTACTACTGCACCACGGAGAAGCTGTGCTGTCTTCAGCCCGCATGCCCCAATGGCTCACCTGCGCTGGCTACTCCTGCTCAATGCAGTGCCGCCGTTCTCTGTCCCGACAATTACATTTGTCAGAATAGTGTCTGCTGCCAGCAGAAGCGATGTCCAGATGAATCATTTGGACTGGCTCAGCCGCCCACCTGCAGCGCGCAGAGCGACTGCCCCGGCCGCTACGTATGCATTGACTCTGTTTGCTGCCTTCAAGAACAGTGTCCAACTGGTGGGACGGCCTTGCTCGAGCCACCCAGGTGCAGCCAAGTAATTCCCTGTCCTGCCAGCTACGTCTGCACCAACTCTGTGTGCTGTGAACAAGCTCAATGCCCGGATGGAAGTCCGGCCCTCACCAATCCGCCATCTTGCAGCCCAGGCGCCCCCTGCCCTTCCAACTACATATGCATCAACGCCATCTGTTGCCTGCAGAAGACTTGTCCAGATGGAACACCCGCGCTTATCAGTCCGCCAGTGTGTAACGCCACTGTGACTTGTCCTCAGCGCTATTCCTGTCTTAACGGGATTTGCTGCCTGCCTGGCATCTGTCCAGATGGCTCAGAGGCACTTAGCTTCCCCTCCATGTGCTCTGCAACTGTCTCCTGTCCAGCCAACTACAGATGCATCAACGGCCTCTGTTGTATCCTACGTGTATGCCCTGATGGGAGTCAGGCCTTGTCTATTCCAGCTGTGTGCAATGCTCAAACCCCGTGTCCTGCACCGACTACTTGCGTTGAAGGCGCCTGCTGTCCCCAAAAACAGTGCCCGGATGGTTCCATTGGACTCGTGACCAACCCCTCCTGCAGTGCCGCCAACCAGTGTCCACAGCGCTACTTCTGCTTCGACTCTGTCTGCTGTTTACTGGGAACTTGTCCCGATGGCTCTTCAGCTCTATCACAGCCTCCCATTTGCAACATCAGTTCGCCTTGCCCGGCCAGATACTACTGTACCAACTCTGTGTGCTGCCTTCAGGGCACTTGTCCTGACAACTCAGCTCCATTGCCTCAACCGCCAGTGTGCAACCTGGTGCAAACCTGTCCAAGTGGCTACAGTTGTCTAAATCGAGTGTGTTGTCAACAGCGTTCATGTCCTGATGGTTCTCAGCCATTATCCCAGCCCTCCGCCTGTAATGGGTTGGCTCAATGTCCAGCTGGCTTTGTGTGTGCAGCTGGAGTTTGTTGCCTTCAGCGCAGCTGTCCAGATGGCAGCCAGCCGTTGTCTTCGCCTGCCAGCTGTAGTCCCAGTACTGCATGCCCCCTGGGTTATGACTGTCAGAATGGTGTCTGCTGCCAAAGACCGCGCTGTCCCGATGGCTCGCAAGCTCTGACCTCGCCAGTCACTTGCAACCCATCTATCCCCTGTCCCACGGGCTTTATTTGTACTGGAGACAACGTGTGCTGTTTGCAACCCAGCTGCCCGAATGGAGCGCCTCCGTTGTCTTCGCCGCCAAGATGCAGCCAGGCAATTCAGTGCCCCAGCGGATTCACTTGCTCAAATTCGGTCTGCTGCCCACAGCCGCGTCAGAGATTGTGCCCTGATGGCACGCCACCATTACCTTCGCCACCATCTTGCGTCCCAGGTGGCTGCCCTCAGGGTACATCCTGCACAGGTGGCGTCTGTTGCCCAGTCATGGTGTGCCCAGATGGCACACCAGCATCAGGAAGTTGCCGAGGTGGCGCCATATGCACACCTCCTCTCATCTGTATCAACGGTGGCTGCTGTTCTGCGCCGCGTCCAATGCAGTGTCCAGATGGAACTGATCCGGATCCGGCGCAAAGCACTTGCAGTGTGGCCACCTCCTGCAGGCGAGGCATCAACTGTGTCAATGGCTTGTGCTGTCGTCAGAGACTCTGTGACGACGGCACTGAAGCGCTCTCCACACCTGAATCCTGTGATTCCGACTCCGCCTGTCCTCTCGGATATCTGTGCGAAGACGGCATGTGGTAAGATGCAAAATCTACACACACATTTACACTCCATATCTAAAGATACTATTGTGTACTGTATGTGCATACTTATATGTACTGTATATGCTTTATCACATGAATACATTTCAGCTATGACATGCATGACGTTGTAGCTATGGTTTCATTTCAGTTGCCTGCAGCGTCTGTGTCCCGATGGTTCGTCGGGTCTTCCGACTCCAGCTGTGTGCAGTCCAGGGGTTCCGTGTCCAGCTGGCTACGCTTGTTCTAACGGCGTGTGTTGTGTGATGGCGTCGCCTCGCGTCTGCTCTGATCAGACTCCGCCCCTTCCGACGCCGAGAGCTTGTCGCATTGATTCCCAGTGCCCTCCGATCGCCTTCTGTGACAATGGCGTCTGTTGTCGCCAGCAACTCTGTCCCAATGGAAGTCCACCATTGGCGTCGCCCTCCATTTGCAGCCGCGCCGTCCTCTGTCCTGTCGGCTATGCATGCGTGTTGCGCAAATGCTGCGCGGAGTCCGTGTCGGCGTCACCATGCCCGGGCGGAGTTGCGCCGCTGTCTGAGCCGGCACTCTGCGACTTACAAGGTCTGATCTGTCCAGGTGGCGCGCGGTGTGTTAACAATCGCTGCTGTCCTCGGTCCATCACTCCTGATCCGCAGAACTTCACATGTCCGAATGGTCAAGTGCCGCTGTTCAATCCTGCCTTCTGTAATCCAGCTGCGCCTTGCCCCAGTGACTATGAGTGCATTGACAGCAAATGTTGCCGTCGTCCAGGTGGGCCTCGGTTGTCCGGGTGTCCAGTGGGAACCCGACTGCTCCCTTCGTCACGCCCCTGCACCCAGGATGCGACCTGCTCCGCTGGCGCAAACTGCTTCAATGGCATCTGTTGTGCAAGGGTTGATCTGGGCAATGCCACTGCCAGTGACGTTTGTCCAGATGGAGCCCCACCTATGCCCCTACCCTCGAATTGTGGCTCCTCCAGTGACTGTCCAGCTGGTGCTCGATGCATTGGAAACAGATGCTGCACCATCCTTAGTCTATGTCCTGATGGTCTTGCTCCACTCTCCAGCCCTGACTCCTGCTCTTCGCGACAGCCCTGTCCTTCCAGATACACTTGCATCGCTGACATGATATGCTGCAGAGTTCCAAGTACAGTACATAATGGATCTGGGCTTGTTTCTGTCCTTGTACAAAATGTGCTGCTACAGCAGATTGGCTTTTATTTGTATTTTAGGGCTGTGTCCCGATACGTCCTATCCTCCTTTCACCTGTTCCATGGCTTTACCATGTCCGCCTGACCATCGCTGTGTAATGAATCATGAGCTTGGAATATGTTGTCCTCCAGGAAGTAAGCGTGCGTCAGGTGTACAGTATTCGTTATTTTATATAATGGATGTACCTACCGTGACTCATCTGGATATTGTGCATGTTGTGCGTGTGGTATGTATGCGTCAGGCCCTCCTAGTGTTTGTCCTGGAGCTGCATCTCCTTTGGCTAACAGGGTTTGCAGTGCCAGTGTTCCTTGTACTTCCGGCTTCTCATGCATCAGTGGTTCTTGTTGCCCTGGCGATGGTAATCCAGCCCCTTTGATCAACCAACTCTTAGTACCTTGCTTCCTCTGCTACTTTCTGCTTATTTGTATTGTACGGTAATTTCCTTGCCATGTTTAGAGATTCAAGCAAACCGTCACAATGAGCGTCGCATAGACATCGCACTTATCCGATCTCAACCTTGCCCAGATGGTTCTAACCCCATTAGTACGTTTACCCTAGTATGCACTATGCTTGCAACCTGCCCAGCTGGTTACCATTGTGTTGATGGACACTGCTGCAGAATGCTCTGCCTCGATGGTTCCAACCCATTGCATCAC
This sequence comes from Epsilonema sp. ZAB3_2, assembly GCA_030247985.1. Taxonomy (NCBI): domain Eukaryota; kingdom Metazoa; phylum Nematoda; class Chromadorea; order Desmodorida; family Epsilonematidae; genus Epsilonema; species Epsilonema sp. ZAB3_2. Next base: position 36,670 of record JASAMW010002977.1, read on the forward strand.
CCAACCTACTGCGAGTTTACTCATGAATGCCCCATTGATTACTCTTGTATTCGTAAGGTTTGTTGCCTAATGCCTTTCCTCGCTAACGCTACGACGCTCCCAGGAACTCTGCTCGATCAATTCAGTGACCTAGCTCGTAACACGCTTCATCCTCTCGCTAACTTTGTAACTTTTATACCCCTTGATTCCTTAAGAGACCAACAGCACTCCTTGCATTTCTTATTTAAGGTAGTTCAGTGATATGCAGTGATGGCATACCAGCAGTTGGCGTGTGCAAGAATACCTTTGATTGTCCTGTACAGTTCATGTGTGAAAATGGCGGCTGCTGTAGACTGTGTAAGAAAGTACCAAGTGTCTATAAAAACCTATTATAGATACTAAAAGTACTAGTCCAACGATGAGAATACCGTATTTACCGGTAGACATATTGATGACGTGATCATATGGAATATGGGGACTATCTACCGGTAAATACTGTAAGCTGCTGGCTGACTATCGTATGCAGTACATACATACAGAGCTGCAGGAACTCCGTGAGAAGATCGATATTTGCTTTCAGCGCCATCGTCCAGAAATGGACTATGCCCAGGTGGTAGCGTTCCAGTTGGGTCATGCAATTCACTGGATCCTTGCCCAGCTGGCTTCCACTGCACTCCAGATATCACACCCACTGGTTCTGTTTGCTGCTCTGATGGCACAAGAAGTAGTGCCCAATAGCTGTGTAGTGCGTACGGTGGATAGGTACCTACTTTACTTTTTCTTACTTTGTATGTGATGAAGTATCTATCTCACATTTTGAAGAAACTTGCTCTGATGGCAGTATCCCAGTGCAACAGTGTGGTCCAGGAAATACTGAAGAGTGTCCACCGAACTTTATTTGTGAAAACTTTCTCTGTTGCAGATTGAGAGGTAGTTACGTTCACTGCCAATAGCATGCGTATATGTTCTGTAGTGAAGCAGTCGTCTGCAGCAATGTTGTTATGTCCTATTTTATATTAGATCGACTGTGTCCGGTCGGTATGGCTCTGAATACATTGGATTGCGAGGGTGGAAAGCTCTGTCCGCCCTTCTACACGTGCATGGAAGGCCTGTGCTGTGGACCTTTTCCCAACCAAGGCCAAGGTTTGTGGCGTCGTGTCACCTTGGGGTGGTATGTACTGTAGCTGTACGTACCTGCCGTAGTATGTTGTGCTGTTTCAGATCAGAGAACAACAACTGCTCTGACACCTTCAGCTGGACTGGACGTTTGTCCTGACGGGTCGAAACCACTGGAGCTTTTTACTTGTGCGGCACCAATGGATTGCCCCATTGGCTATCAATGTGTTAGAGGCTCTTGCTGTTTTCACAGGAGGCAAATTAGACTGAGGACCATCAGTAAGCTTTATGGTGGATGCTCTTCTGCGGTATACTTTGAACATAATTCTATATGCGGGGGCTAATTGACCGATTTACCTTCACCTCTTTCAGGATACTTTTTTCATCAAGGAAGCAAATGTCCAGATGGTAGCTACCCACTTGCCATTCCAACCCTCTGTACTTCATCTTTGCTTTGTCCTGCTGGTTATGCTTGTTCCGACATCTCCCGCAAGTGTTGCTTCGTTGGACAAGGTGATCCAGCTACTTACTTATTGCACTTGGCTTCTAGTGATCGGTTAAGATTTTGGTATGCACACGCTGTTTTTAGGAATGTACACAAGAAATATTTTTGGTTTTATTTGGCCTTGATGGGCTGAGATTGATGAAGGAATGGGAGGGATGGATCTCGAGATGTAACAGGGTACTGTGCATGTGTCATGTAACGTTTTCGCATGATATGCTTGGTTGTGCTTAGCAGCGTAATAGTCGGTCGGTGCACGTCGATACCTTTTCTTTGAGAATCTTGTTGCGATGAAGTAAAACTGTTGCTAATCTGCTTGCATGACAGGTATAAATATCGCGGCGGCTAATGCTACACTAGTAACCCTCCGGCTATGTGTACAATAGTATTGCTGTTTTTTGCATGTGTAAACTAATGTTGCGTTACGCCCCAAAGCATGGCGGTGCGTAGTCTTCGTGTGCAATAACAACGTTTTGAAACGGTAAGATACTAATCATCAACTTTTTATGTGTACTCGTGTACATACGTATACGTACTGTGCATAGGGTAGGTAGGTACTTGACCCATGACATTATAGAAGCACCGTATTTTGGGTACAAGTACCGTTATCCCCAAAACAAGAGCCCTTTCCCAAAATGTATAGCCCCATTGACAAAACATAAATTTCGTCCTATGCATTATCTCCTGGTGTAGTAGTCGGTAAAAGTATTGCAAGGTACGTACATACATACTACCTACTTTGCGTGCGCATGAATCAATGTATGTGTACAGTTTTATTTGACTGGTTATTTGCAGCGTATCAATATCCGGATTCTTATTTCGGATCGAGCGGATCTAATCCGTCATCAGGCGGCTACATAACAGGCACGAATATCAGTGCATCCTACCTGGGCACAATCACCGTGTGTACGATGCAGAGGTGCAATATGACACAGGAGTGCATGCATCCATCACATTGGTGCTCAGCCTCCTCCTATTGCTGTTACAATGCCACAGCCAGTGCAGGTGGGACTGGAGTTGGCAGTAAGCCACCCATTGGCCCCATCATCGCCAGCTCAGGAACATCTGGATCAGGAACCAGATCGCAACAACCAAGTGAGCGCAACTATCCATTCTGCTTGCTATGTACTGTACTAATGCTGCGTCCTATATTGCTTCTTATATTGCATAGTTACGGGTTGATCACGTATGTATGGACTGTTGGACAAAAATTACCAATTGGGTATCATAATGGCTATTTCTAGAACTTTACATTATAGCACTTTGGGCTAATTTATTGGTTTTAAAATTGCTTTGTTTCTTACGCGGAAGTCTGTAGTGAAGTTGATAACAAAAGCAGATGTCCGCTTACTTATACGTGCATAATACATGATAGGTTGTCCTGCTGTCTGTGCGGCGTGCGGTTCTGTGGCTCCGGCTGTGATCAGACCATGTATTAGAGCCAACCAGTGTCCTACCGGATACTACTGTCCATATACCACCGGAGTCTGCTGTCCCACTGCTCCCACCTATCCAATTCTACCGGTCCAGCCTGTCCAGCCCATTCCAGCACGTAAGAGCCGCCCCAAGTCTCATGCTGGAAACTCCTGGATTTGAAAGTGTCTCTGTCTTCCCGTCCTGCATATCTTTCCAACGCTGCCAACATTTTGTTTGCATGCTTTTATTTATTTTTTAATTCCGGTGAAGGTCTACATATGTACTTTTCTGCAATGTTAGCACAATAACCCTAATCGCTGCTTGCACTATCAATAATATGGGTGGTCGCGAGATGATCCCTTGTTTTTCAGTGCGGTTTTTGATCGTTAGCACCGCGAGCACCCGCCGGCACGCTCAAAAAGCGAACTGAAAAGCAAGAGGAGTCAGCTCGCGCGCGACCACCCGTAATTCTAAGTGCAAGTGGCGAATTCACGGCCCTTGTACGAGTCCGGCCGTACAATACTGATATCTGTAGGTGTGTGTCCTGATGGTGTGCTTGCCTTGAGTACTTCTTGTTCTACTGATGCCATGTGCCCGGCTGGCTACTTCTGTGCTGTGATTGGGGCTTGTTGCCGTCGACTAACTCGTAAGAACCCGGCCTTTTTCTCGCCGAAAGGAACGTCTTTTCCTGATAAAGAGTGGTGCATTACCGGTGATGCCGGTCTGATTAGGAAGTTGTCCTGATAACTCCTCTTCTCTCATGACCACATGCAAGGAGGATAGACAGTGTCCTCGGGGCTACTATTGTCCTCCAACGTATGCCCGTAATTCTTACCTTATGCATACCTGTATTCGAAGATGTGACGTAAAGTTCTTCTCTTCTATGGTGCTGGGCTGGTTTCGTTAGGATTGGTGCTTGTTGTAAGCAACTAACTGCAGCGCAGCATGATTGCCCTGATCAGACGGCGCCTTTGAACTTGCCTTGCATTGTCGGTAGGGATTCTGCCTGTCCATCTGGCTACTATTGCCCCGCTATTGGATTCTGCTGCAAGCAGCCACAGATCAGTAAGTGAAACAATTTAACTTTCGCGTAACAGCACGCTGTCAGCTATTAAAAAAAATACTTATGCGTCATGCCATCTTTATGTTCCGTGTGCCGTGAGTGGACTATACGCGTATGTTACGGTCGTGTTGCGATTTGGTCTAGATCTGTATGTATGCTATATTTAGGAACGTGTCCGGATGGTCAGTTGGCAACCAATACTCTGTGCACAACGGATGCGAACTGTCCAAGGTGGAAGGTCTATATTTTCTCGGTTTGCATAAGAAGCTGGCTTGCAAGTACATATGCTCGAATCATTTGCAACACTGTCGTATGCTACATATGTGTTTTAGTGGTTTCTATTGCCCGAGTGTGACTGGTGCTTGCTGTCCGAGAGGAAACAGTAAGTTCTGTGCTGTACTGTTGATTTTCGGTACGAAAAAAGATTTACTGTACTATGCGTGCAAAGAGTATTTTTTTAGACCCACTATATTTTATGCTCTTGATCCCAGGCACGAACGACTGCGATATTCCCTGCTTGTGGGCTCGTGTTTTTGGAGAATGCCGGGTTGTGGCATGCTGTTCCCATGGGCGTATTGTATGTTGTTGATGCGGGGTGTTTCAGTCAGTATCACCAATGTGTGTCCTAATGGCGGAACTCCGTTGGCGGCCACTTGCGCTGCGCCTGGCGACTGTCCCTCCGGCTACACCTGCTCTTCCTTTCGCATCTGTTGTCCAGTGGGTCCTGGAGGCCTTCTCAACGCCACCTGCGCCAATGGAGGCATCCCTCTGCAGGGCGCTACCTGCACCGCTAACGGCGACTGTCCCAACGGCTTCAACTGTGAAAATCAGATCTGCTGTCCCATCAACCCAGTGGCGCCTGTCATCAACCCTGGACCTCTCATCCTGCCCGGTTCTGTCTTCCCCGCACCCGGCCCTGTGCCCGGACCTTACTTTCCAGGCCCTTTCTTCCCTGTGCGTCCTGGCCCCATTGTGCCAGTGGTGCCCGTGGCTCCTCCACCGCGTAAGCATCCACTCTACCCCACCACTCGCTCACCTACTACGGTGTTTCTCGGGCATGTACATATCTGCTACTATACGGGGCCATTCTAGGAGCTTGTCCCACTGGGCAAATTGCGAGCACGATATTTTGTCAAGTTAACTCGCAGTGTCCGCAGGGCTTCTTTTGTCCCGTCTCCGTCGGTTTCTGTTGTCCTACACCCGTTCGTAAGTTCAATCTGCTTTTTAGTAAATTGCTCCTCCGACTCTCCGCGGCTGAATATCTCTTGCTCAGCTCTTTATGACTGCCCTATTGGCCAACATTGCGACGCTGACATCGGCTACTGTTGCTGGACAGACTGTACTTACTACCAGGCGGCCGTACATCGCTTAATTCTCATCTGTCGCTCATTTGTGCATGTGCATGGGAGCGTATGTGCTGTGTTCTAGTTCGGTGCCCGATGGACGGAAAAGCTCCGTTCAAATATCCGACTATGTGCATCGATGACTTGGATTGTGCCATGCAAGGCTACTGCGAACAATCCATTACTAGATGCTGTCTCTGGCATCCAAGAAAGGAAGAAAGTGCCCCGCCAATCGCTGAAGGTGCAGCAATTGTGCCTTCACCTCAACTTTGTCGCGACGGATCTGTTGCTGACCTGTACTGCTCTACGGATACGGATTGTCCATCGTTCTACGTGTGTTTCAAGGAGATAAATGGCTGCTGTTCCAGTGCTACCGCGTCTGTTTCCGTTCCTAGCAGTCTTCACGTCAGCGCTCTGTCAATAGGCATGTGCGTGTTGGAGTTACTGGCTTTTTCGATGTCTGCAGATGCATGTGCTTGCTCCACAAATGCATGGAGATGCGTTTTGTACCTTTGTCAGGGGTGTGTTTGGATGGCTCACCAGCTGTCTCGCCTTGCTTGTCGAATGAGGATTGCTCCAGCACGCACTACTGCTTCCAGCAGAACAATGCATGCTGCGCAGCATCTGTCGCCTCTGATGCTGATCATGACCATTCCACTCAGTTTCCAAGTGACCCTTCCCCTTCCAGCTTATTCACTCTTAGTATTAGGAACGATCAGCTTGCTCCATACAACTGTGAGGATGGGTGTCTGTTCTTTCAGGACGCTGTCCCGACGGTTCCAATGCGTTGGCGGTTACATGCACAACTGACCAGCAGTGTCCAAGCGGCTACTTTTGTCCACCCAGCGTTCTGGCCTGCTGCATTCGTGCCGTCACGCAGCCTCCAGCAAGTACAATTATTGCTGGTCCAGCCTTTGTCTGAAAATCTCGCAGTGGTAGTTTACATACTATTAAGACATAATAGCACAAGAGAAGCAGTTTGAAAAATTGGGCAGCCAGTGCGTGAGTCGAACACGCAACGCAGAACGGGATTACGCCCCTATTAGCGCACACCACTATCTGACTGCACAGCTCAATTTCTCAAACTCCCACTCTTGTACTTTGGTCACCGGACTCGCACACGCTCTTTTGTTGGCACGCACAGACGTGCGGCACTATTCCATCATGTCTTGCGTCTTCAGTTTACATACTGTTCGCTTCTTTTAAGGACTGTGCCCGGACAATACTCCCGCTTTGCCTGGCATCACGTGTACAGTAGACACGCAATGTCCGGCCACCTACTACTGTCCACCCCAGTTGGGCGCTTGCTGTCTAGCTCCAGTCTTACCAACTCCACCTCCGCTCCAACGTAAGTGCATCTAACATTTACAAACACTGGGCGACACTAAAGCGCATAATAGACCGCTGAATGCATCGCTGCTGTACTATATAACCAACCAAGCGGAGAGATACTTATGTACACGTATGACAGCACGCATGCTCACATCATCAAGCTAATCAAGCGGCCTACATGTATGTACATACTATAATCAAGCGGCCTATATGTGCATACTACTGTCAACCGATACCTGCACTTATGAACGTAAAATGCATGCATATTAGTATCGATGATTCAATAATGAAGTGGGTGTGGATAACACATTACATACATAACAAATAATCAATATTAACACAGTATGAAATACAGGGTATCTCATAAATAAACCGATGACCAGCTTTCCGTGTGCGTGTACATATGTAACTCTGGAACCACACCTTAGAATTTCTCGGGTGCGGATTTCTTATTTAGTAGCCGAGGCTTCAGAGATGACCTACTAGTATGCAAAATTTCAGCTTAGGCGCTGAAAGCTGGTCGCGGTATATTATGAGACACTGTATAGGTAATACTGTTACTTTGTGTACTGTATGTATGCTGCAGGTATGTGTCCTGACAACAATGCACCGTTGACTAATCCGCCCATCTGCACCTTAGACACTGATTGCCCGCCTGGTTTTAATTGCAATCAGCAGATCCAGGGTTGTTGTATTGCACCAAGAAGGCGTAAGTCACGGCTTGCTGCTGCTACTACTCTGCTTTGCACTTACGTAACGCTTGGTATTGATAGCAGTACAGACAGATAATCGAATGTAACTACAAATAACATGAGGTTACAGAATGTCCGGATGGCACTGAACCCTTGTCGACTCCAAATTCGTGCACACAGGACACCCAATGTCCAGCCAACTATAACTGTCCGCCCAGCATTGGAGCGTGCTGCCCCAGACCTCTCACGCCACGTGAGTGTCCCATCGCTCTAATGCATGTGCATGAACGAACAGTACTTATATTTTATAATGTTGATGATATTACTTCAAGCTGACTGTAGCAGAAATAATTTAAAATTTTAACCTACTAGTATCTGACTACAGTACGTACATATGTACCTACATTATATAGTTATATTTGGAGGTACATACGTAGGTACTTAGAGTATACGTAGTTGTACGTATTAGCTGGTATCCTCGAGCGTATAACTCTGTGTGCGCGTGTTTGTGTAGTGCGTGCTGTGTGTGTAATTGACAGTGTGTCCTGACGGCTCGCAGCCTGCTCCTGCACCTGCTACCTGTATTCAAGATGGACAGTGTGCTCCGGGCTTCAGCTGCTCTCTTCCTCTCGGTCGCTGCTGTCTAGCGCCAGTTCCACGTAAGCAGCTCATAGCTATAGTGTAACGTTAGTTGCTTCAAGCACAGTCGATTACAGCATTTGACGTGACATGTTGTGATGCGAGCATTGTGGCCCGTGCCGCATGATATGCATACCGTATGACATGACAAGCAAGCAATGACAACTAATCAGTGAGGACATGTTTGATGAATGAATGACAGAGGTGTGTCCTGATGGGTCTCAGCCGCTTCTCCAGCCACCCAGGTGTACTACTGATCAGCAGTGTCCGATGGGTTATATTTGTCCTCCGCAACTCGGCCTTTGTTGCTTTGGTCCCGTCATTATTCCAACCCTGCCACCTTCACCTCGTAAGTGGTGCAGTGCAGTGCGGTGTTCTCTTTCAGCTTCTTCTTGGCGCGCCAGCTTTTGCTGTGTCCTCTCCTCATTCCACGTGTCTTTTTTCCTGCGCGTTGCCCCGTGGCACGTTACTGTACATTATGATAGGTAGTGAACTGACGTTCTTCTCGCCTACTTTCTTCAACAGCAGTGGTTGTTCAACACCATGCCATAATATACATACGTACATCCTTTGACTTTCTTCACAGCTCCTCCGGTTTATTATTTTCTGGATGACATCTGTCAGTCTCTTTTGTAAAAGTTTAGCCTTTCTTTCTTTCTTTCACTTCAGCAGGGATAACAGTGTCTCCTGGTGCGCTGAGGTGTCCTGATGGCTCCCTGCCTACATCGTCGAGGTGTCAGAGTGATGCGCAGTGCTCTTCGCCTGGACTGTTTTGTGATGTGCGGCTGGGTCTCTGCTGTCGTCGTCAGAGTGGTCCGTTGGGTCCCGGTGGGCCGCCTTCCGAGGTTCTTGGAGGACTCTGTCCGGACAGTTCCACGCCTCTCTCCAGTCCTGCTCAGTGTAGACTCTCTTCCAATGTCTGTCCAGCTGCCTATTATTGCGCTCCCAACTTTCGCTGCTGTCGGCAACAGCCGAATCGTAAGCAAAGGACAGCTTGCGCTTGATGTGGATCTGCAACATCTTTTCCAAGACAACGCTACATTATTATTTGACCCATCCCCGTCCTGTCATAGATATCTGTATCCGAGGATTAGGATTAGTGGGCCAGCCCTACGTAGTTTTGCTCCTCAGTACATACTGTAGCTTAGATTGCGTTTGGAATGCGATTGCATGATGCTAGTACTACCTTGTTTGGTGCTTCTTTGATGCTGCTTGCTTGATACTGTACGAAAATTAGCTATATGGTATTTAAATACTTTATGATTAATACCGTGCGGTGAAGAGTTGACATTACAGTGAACTAAACGCTGGAGCTGTTGCAGAATGTCCCAATGGTCAGACTCCTCTACCTAATCCCCCGACTTGCACGCCCGGATTAAACCAGTGTCCTGCTGGTTCCATATGCACCAACGGAGTTTGTTGTCCAAGTCAGAGTAAGTTAATCCAGGGTCACTTTTGTACTGTATGACTGTCACAAGGGCTGAATGTGCCAGGGTTTGACATGGTGGTCCGCCGCAGTAATGTATGTCCATATGCCTACATTATGGGGCACGATAAAAGGGTGAATGAGGGTAGGGCAATGGGTATTGTTGGCGATCCGAAGGGTCCACCGTCCATTGGAGGGACGAAAATAATGACCGCTCACTGTCACTACCATCTACTGTACAACGCATCTACGTACATACTGCTGCTATCTACAGGGAGTACGCATGATGACCTTGCCATGCTGATGGGATTCAGTTAGCATGTTCAGCACTAAATACACGACCAAACTTGCGGTCTCTGGATTCAACTGGATGAGAGAACGTTTGCAGTGAAAGTGATAGAGATCAAGCTAGTGGGCAAGAGGGGTCAGCTACAGCCGTATTCAGTGGCTCAGCCCATTCGCCCAGTGCCTGGATATCCGGGTGTCAGAGTGGTGGGTTATCCACCTGGTGGAGGTCCTGGCGTCTACCAGCCGTCTGGGGGCTTCACAGTGGTGCAGCCTGGACAGCCTTTCGCCGGTCCTAGACAGTGTGCTGATGGCTCCATCCCTCTCTCCATTCCTCAGACCTGCTCCGCCACCCTGCCCCAGCTGCAGTGTCCACCCGGCTTCTACTGCAACTCGCAGGCTGTCTGCTGCAGGACGCCTGTCGTCACGCGTGAGTCCACACTCTTTCAGTGCTTTCTCGTCTGAAGGATATGTACGTACATTGTTCTCTGTAGTGTAGCAGCTGTAACTTCAATAAATTGCAGGCTCTTGCCCCGATGGCACTGCTCCCTTGAGCGCTCCTACTGCCTGTGGTCCCACCTACAATGCCTGCCCCGCTGGCTACTCTTGCTGGCAGCGGGTAGCCGTGTGCTGCCGTGTAGCACAAGTTCCCCGTATGTCATCTATTTTTCTTTCTGTCCTATCCTTTTCTCTTCCGCGCGTGCATGCGCTGCACTTGTTCTGTTATCTCAGGTATCTGTCCTGATGGCACGCTTCCAGCTTCCTATCCTCCAGTTTGCAGCAGAGATGCCGATTGCCCTGCAACATATTTCTGCTCTGGCATGTCAGCTTGCTGCAGGCGTGCTGTCACAAGTACGTAAGCTATTACGTACCTTCCCAGCTGTCCATCAATTTCACACTTTCGTTTCGTGTGCTGTCTACTTCTCTTTTTCCCATGCTTTGTTGTGTTAGGAACCTGTCCTGACAACAGTCCCGCTTTGTCAAATCCTTCCACTTGCACTCCAGGCCAGCCGCCAGGTGCCGCTGGTCTCAACACTTGTCCCAGCGGTTACTACTGTCTCCCATCTGCCAATATCTGTTGTAGAACTTCCCCACGTAAGCCTTTCTATCTAGACACGGAATCATAATCTGAATTCGTGTGAGATGGGACGTTATATACCACTGTTGGCATCATAGGTACATGTCCGGATGGCAGCTTAGCTCTGAACTCTCCAGTCAATTGTGTACCGGGAAGTCGAGATCAGTGTCCCCGGTTGCCTCCTTTTGGTCCATCATTTTGCACCACCACTGGATTATGTTGTCGCTCTGGGCTGGGGCCAGATGGACGTTGTCCTTCTGGAGGGAGGCCGCTTTCCAGTTGCATCGCTGGCTCTTGCGGTCAAGGCTACACATGCGTCCAACCGGAAAATGTCTGCTGCATCATACCCGGAGCAGTTGTCAACAGTACGGAGGCAAAGCAAAGACATACATTTACCCAACCCAGGCCCAATTTGTTGTACAATAATGTAACGCGGGTTGACTTTGTCTGGACCCTGGCACATTCCGACTGCGGTTGTTCTACACATATGTTTATGACTGCTTTTTTGAAGAGCTGTGTACTGTGTGTATTCTGTTGTTTTTGGTGTGCGCGTATTGCATTGTCAATTGCATGTCATTGCCAATTTCTTGCACACTTCTAGGTTGCTTCTTGACTTATTGCAGACTGTCCAAACGGTCAGGCTCCAGCTGGTCCATGTGTCAATGGTCTGTGTGGTCTTGGCCTCTCATGCGTGACGCCAGCTAACATCTGCTGTCCAACTGGCACTCAGACGCCTCCTCCTCAAAACAGTACATAACTGCACCTTTTTCTATACTGTTACACCCCTATAATATTTTTCTTTTCTGGTAATTTTTCGCTACCTAGAAGCGCACTGTGGTTGTGCGTTCATAGTACGTACCTACCTACCTAGTTTATGTATTGTCAGTAGTTGTAGAGCAGAGTGTAGAAGTACTACTGTAGTTCACTTTCTATTCTCTAGGACAGTGTCCTGACGGTAGTCAGGCTGTCGGCGCTTGCATCAACGGGCAATGCGGCACTGGATTCACTTGCATTCTCGCAACCAACCTCTGTTGTCCAGTCGCCACTCCGCCACCTCCGACTGTCACTCCTCCAATCAGTACTACATGAGACTCACCATAGAATCTATCTTTCGTTGGCGCACACGGCACACCCTTCCAGGTCATAGATTTTTATTACGTTTGGCTGATCGGTTTATTGATTTTGTTCAGATAATATCTGTCCGGATGGTACACAGGCGGCTGGCGCTTGTATTCAGGGCTTGTGCGGTTCTGGTTTCACCTGTATTAACGGCCTTTGCTGCCGTTCTCAGGCCGGACCTCAACCAAGTTTGTGTTTTTGTTCTTACGTTTGTTTGTGTTGTCTAGTGCCTTCTAACTCTGATCACCTGATAATCCATCCAACTTGGCTGCGGGTCGCTTTGTTGTGGATTGCTGACAGCTTGTGTGTTGCGCGGAGAGGGTACACAGCGAAATATCTGTGAATAGGGATTTCAGCTCTTCGCCAGGAGCAGCTCATAATGGACACATGCGTCTGCTATTAGCTTTATACGAACGATGTTTTGTGCTTATGTACAATTGCTTGTTGTCTCTATCTCTCCAGTGACCTGTCCTGATGGCAGCTCTCCATTGAGCACCTGCGTAGGCGGCGTCTGCCCCCAGGGATTTTCTTGCGCCGCAAACAACCTCTGCTGCCGTGGAAATATTGCTCCAAGTATGTGCTGGTGCTTGCCTGCAAATTCGCATGGACTTCTTGCTCTCTCGCTGCAGCAGACCCCTCTGCTCCAGTAGGCTATTCAGCAGCATTCAGTCACCTGCAGGAACAGATTGCCGTGATTGTCAATACATATGTACATGCATCCTGCTTGTTTCGGGCCTTTTCGCACTAACCCTTTCCAATTAGTTGTACATACAGTACTTGCCGTTGCGCATAGAGATGTCACCAATATTATACCAGCTGTTGGATGATTGTAGCTGTTTGCTTGGACGGAGCCTCACCGATTGGTTCTTGCATCAACGGCCTTTGTCCTGCTCAGTTTGTTTGCACCACTGGCAATCTCTGTTGCCCTCGGCCGAATGTCGCCCGTACGTCTGCCTGCCCGATATGCACCAGCTGTTTGGCGGCTTTGATTTCAAGTGCTGATGTTTTTTTTCCTTTGCAGCGCCTCAGACGTGTCCGGGTGGAGCTCAAAATCTCGGGCCCTGCATCAATAATCTCTGTCCCATCGGATTCTCTTGCATTGGCGGCCAATGTTGCGCCACAACAGCTCCTACTAGTACGCACTAGTATGCGCCACTGGGATTTTCTCTCTTGGCTTTTATCTCTACTTTATTGTTTGTCGAATACAATAACATAAAACTAATTGCAAAATAACACTTTTAACGATTGCTTTTGTTGTTGTTGTAGACACATGTCCCAATGGTGGCACTGCCATCGGAGCCTGTGTTGGAAATCTATGCACAGCTGGTGAAGCACATTTTGCGTTTCTTTTCTGAAATGTGATATTTATGTTTTCATTTTTCGTGATTTATTTTTTTCAGGATTTGTTTGCGTCAATAACCTATGTTGTCCATCTTCAAATCCAGTGCCCGTTCCAACCAGTACATATATACAATTTTGTTCAAAGTTTATGATTTGCTGCGTTGTACAGTATGTACTTTCAAGCAGTGCGTCGCTCGTTGTTTGTTACAGCTTGTCCCAGTGGAGCTGCGTCCAGTGGTCCATGTGTTGGTGGTCTCTGCCCAGCAGGCTTGACGTGCCTGAATGGAGTTTGTTGTGCTGGATCCACATCTCCAAGTATGTGCAGTCATACATTGCAGGTTTTTGCGGCGGATACCATACTGTGCGAATTTCGTGTCTTTAGACACATGTCCCGACGGCACCGCTGGCGCTGGCGCCTGTATCAACGGATTATGCGGCGTCGGTTTCACTTGTTTCCAGGCTGCCAACTTGTGCTGCACCACCACTGGCGTCGCTGGCAGTAAGCTCAGCAGCTACAGTCTCTTTTCTTACAGTCCAGTTCCTGTTGTGAATGACCTCCCTGTAATGTGCATGGCATCGCAGTGTATTGACAATGGTGTACGTACAGAGTGTTTAGTTTCCTATAGGATTTTGACTGCCAAACAGGTTACGTATCCTGTAGATATATGAAAAGTTTGTCCTAAAAATGTTGAAAATTGTGATTTCACGTTTCATACGTACTACTGTAATAATGCAAACTAAACACCCTGTACATGGGCAGCTGTGAAGGAATGAGCTATCGCATGAGACGGTTTTTGATGTGCATGTCATGAGGGTTGGTTGCGTGATATGATTTCCTTTCCAGATGCTTGTCCTGGTGGCAGTCGTCCAATTTCCAGTTGTCCATCTGGTCAACATCTATGTCCTACCAATTACCAGTGTACTGCAGACAAGATTTGCTGCAGAATTTTGGCAGCAAGTCCTAATAGCGAAAGTACTGTCAATATTACCCTGCTGGCATGTGGTACTTCTGAAAACTATGCCCCACCCCCCTCCCATATGAGCATATTTTTAGCTTTATCTGGGTCTTCTGGAGCAAGCAGGGACGGTAGCAGGAGCGAAGTGGCTTGGGGTCCCTGGGCTCCTTGGTCTGCATGTTTCATGCGGTGGAGAGTAAGAAAACGACTTTGTCTTCCAGGACATCAGTGTCCTGAGTCTTATTTTGAGATGAAATCTTGCCAACCTCCTCATCCAAGCAGGAAGAAATTGCATGACCATGCAGCTGCTCCTTCTAAATGTGCGCTTTGGCTGGTTAGACTTCACTTCACCTAACACCATTAAGCTTGTGTTCCGCATGTGCCTCTGAGTGTCTGTTTTAGCAGCTGCTCGTCATCTGTGTATCGTGCACGCTGTGCCTCTTTGCTGTATGCCTAAGGCGAAACCTTTTCTCTAATATACCGTATTTACCGGTAGATAACCCCACCCCAATGCATAACCCCCCCCCCCCCCCAATGCATAACACCCCCCCCCCCCCCCCCCCCCCACAATGCATACCCTCATATTGGCAAAACATAAAAAATGCCCAATGCATAACCCCCTCCCCCCAATGCATACCCTCATATTGTACTGTACAGTACCTGAACCTACCTATGTAAGCTGGTCATATAGTACCCATAGCCACTCCCACACCAAGCTAAGATGCCTATAAGCCTGCTTGGGGTGTATTGTACTAGAATAACCGTGTTTTGACCTCAATTATGCCCTAAAACACGTGCTTTTGACCTAAAAAATATGCCTCTGCGCACCTCTCAAAAACATAAAAAATGCCCCATGCATAACCCCCCCCCCCCCCCCTATGCATACCCCCATATGGGACCTCTCAATTTTTGTATACCCCCATGGGGCTATGCACCGGTAAATACGGTAATGTACCTCGTGCTATGTAGTGTAATGTACAGTACATACGGTGAAGACCAGGGGACTTTTGTGTATTGTAGTTGGCTTCGGAATTTCCGAGACCATAGCTGCTGGTGGTACGTGTAATACACTGAACGCACAGCAGTGTATCGGCTTTGCGGCTGGAGCTGCAAACTGCATCAATGGGGTCTGCACTTGTCTCAGAGGGCCAACCACACCTGGCATTCCGTGTTTGAGGCGGAGAGGAAAAGCCGCTTTCCGTACGCGAGAAAGTCGTTTTTGTACTAGCTTATCTTTTTGTTTGTGTTTAGTATATCTGGCGGCTTACTGATCGCATTGGATTTTGCAGATGAAAGGAAGATTCCGTTATTGTTCTACGATGCGTCCAGTGGGAACAGCTCGGTGTTCCGCAACTGCAGCAGCAGGACGGACTGCACGGAGCATGGAGAGCAATGCATGAATGGCCTTTGCCTAAAAGGTACCGCTTCGGCTCCGCATGCGTCAGTACTGCGCCTTTGTGTGTGACCGACAACTAAATCTTCGGGTTTTAGCCAAATCTCCGGGTTCTTCTTGTGTTCATCAGTTGGAGTGCAGTATGCACTGTCCAGCCTCCTCGTGTAATAAAGTCGATGAGGAGGAGGAGGACAAAACGCAACTTCCGCTAATGTGTGTTTGTGCCGAGGGACTCTTCCAGTACAGGGACACATGTGGTAAGACGACACTCAGAGGTAATCATTGCGTACGGTCGGGTCCTCGGTATAATAAAATTTAAATTCCTTTAGTGACACGGTGTCCAAGTGGGACTACCAAGAAGAAATTACCGCGCAGGATATGCAAAGACACCGCGTTCTCGTTAGCAATACACGATGATGTGGCCTTCACCAGAGATGTGAAAATCAACGATGCTTGCTGACCCTCTAGTACACAATTCAACAGTACATTACATTGCATAGACCCTACCTACCTTATAAAAACGTTTACTTTGTACAGGAGAGACACTACAGTACTTTTTTGTCGCCTTTGTGGTTTTGTTGTCTGATGATGGAATTTTATTTCTTCGTATTGGAGTGACGAAATGTAAGACAAGACGTTTGTTGAAGTGAGGGAAACAGCTTGAGAGCTTAGCGATAGTAGCATCTATGTTTACGTTCCGTTCTTGGGTTGATTTACCTGGCGTGTACTCTAAACGTAGTAGCCCTAAGGTACAATGTATTGTTATCGCCGAATGTGGTGGGTTTCTTATTTTGCTTTTCCATTTTAAAGGGCTGATGTACAGTCTACAAATGCAAATAAAAATTTATTTTTCGTGTTATTTTTGAGAAGCAGTAGAAATAGATAGGTACTTTTGCACTGAATGATGTATCATGGTCAGTTCGCCAAAGTTTTTTGCACCATCCATGACTTTCACAGCCTGCAGGCAGTCGGCTTACTATAGCCATCTTGGACGTGTGAACATTATGAAGATTCGTTATGATAAGGTCCAGATGTCCCTGCCACTGAACGGGGAAACGTAGTAAATCAGATATTCCATGACTCTCATATTATCAGGCGTAATGTAGTGGAAAGAAAAGGCTTCATCTGTTACGACAACACTCAAACTCCTGCAATGGTAAGGCGATCGAATCATACGAGCAACACTCCTTTCAAGAACCTACTGTATGTACATATGTACAGGGGACGGATGTACGTAACTCATTATGCTACGTATGAGCCACATTGCCCGATCTCGTCCCGATACCCATTACCCTATCGGTAGGTAACAGTAAAACCCCAGAACCATCTGTACTGTGATGGCAGGATTTTTTTAGCGTGCATAGTGTGGAACGGTTCAAAAGGTGATAGGTGGTATCTCCCCTTTTCTCATCTCTCGTGTCAGCGGGTGAGATCCCTAACCTGAAAAGGAAGCCTTTTCTAATTAGCTCTTCAACCAACACAGGTATGCATAGCGGGCTGGTACGTACAGTTAGTAAACAAATACACAGCTGCAATAATAACAGCACTGAGTGTTAAGTAACATTACAGTACAGTACATTATTAGCATTGAGCGGGGGCATTGGAATTTCTACTGTTACCTACCAGTTTGAGACACCTGAACTTCAATATCTTCAGCTCCATGTGGTGCTGTTGAGCATCCAGGCATGTCTAACGATTGAATGAACTTTCCAAGGTTAACGTTACTCAAAACGTAACCGGGTCCTCCACGGTTGTAACCGCCCATTGACTTGTACTGAAATCCATAGAAGTTCGGCATAGTCTGCGTCTTTTTCTGCAGAAATATTCGCAAGTTCTCCCGACGATCAGAAAGCTGTCATCGTCAATTTTCACAATCCGAATCGAATGCATCGCGGTGACGTTCGTACACGTATCGAAAGGCCAACTTTGTCTTCTGCCACAGAAAATTGTAGTTCTCAGCCATGGAAAG
>JASAMW010002979.1:0-55226 GCA_030247985.1 Epsilonema sp. ZAB3_2
TGGCGAGTAGTAGTATTTGGTCGGCATGTGTGGTCCATATTCGATTTAGGATATGCAGAAGTGGGCACCAATGTTTGGGTAAACAAGTGCTTGTTCAACGGTGAGATTATTGTGGCTGTGGTGGCGGCTGGGCGCCTGTAAAACGCGTGTAGGGCGGCCAGATCAAACCGGCAGATATTGAGTCGAGCTGGTGTCTTGAGTGCCGTTTGCTGGTGAAGGTTTATGGCTTTTACGATGTGGCAATAACTCTTCAAGTAGAGGAAGTCTGCAGGCATTCCGTAGACAAACACTTCACCCATGCCGGCTTGTTCACGCACAACAACCTGTAGCGAGCTGTACACTGTAAGTAAGTAAGTACACCAACTCAAATCCTCCTTGTATTACAAGAGTCCTCCGCCTTGTTTGTAGTGTCGTACTCGTGTTTTCCACTTATAGTATTTGGAGCGGAGCAGTTTGTTGTTTTGTTTGTGCGCTGCTTGGGTGGCCAAATGCAACACTGTTTCCCACTTTCGAGTGGTCCCCATGGGTCTCTTGTTGATTTTGGGATTATTATGAGTGGCCACTCAAGTTTGGCCGCGAAAGCCTTTTGGCCCCCCTGATGACTCTTCCCTGTCGGGTATGCTTGTGCCTAGCATTGTACATACCAATGCTATTGATTCCCTGCCCGTGCGCAGTACGTACACATGTTCTGCAGTTGCCTCTGTCGATGATGGCATCGGAACAATGACGAATTTCAATGAATTTCCAGCAGAGCCACTCCTCGTCTCCGGTTGACGCGTGCGTGCTCCGCCCTCAAATCTAATTTCAGGCCTGTCGCGCTTTCACTGACCAACTGGGGACCCACCGGCCTGCTGTTGCTTCTGCTTTCATCTTGACAGTGTATGTAGAGTGATGTACATTCGCCAAATTCTGTTGGAGGCCCCTGTGGTAGGGGCATTAGCATATTAGCTCTTTTCCATTCCCTGTCTTTTCACCGTCCTGTTCTTTCCCATTTCTGGACTGCGCCTCGGACTAATCATAAACGCCTATCATGTGTCTTCGCCTTGTTTGTGTCTCAGACTTCTCTCCGTTTTATCCGTACTATACAACCCAGCATTCAAGGGACAAGCGCAGGAGCGTAGTGGTAGGATGTGTGAAAATCTCTTCTGCTTGAGTCTCTTTCTGTACATCTGGTGCTTCTTCTTTAGCTTTTTGCTTTGCCTTGAAGAGAGGCTAAGTTTTTCTGTGGGTAGTTACTGGGCTGGGATGGACGCTGTTGGTTTTGATGAGAGTCTGGTAGTTGGATGCACCTTTTCTTCTGTGTTTGTTTACGAGCCAGCGCGGATGGTGGTCCGCCGGCCGTCGTCCACATCAGACTATTGGATGGAAGCTAGAGAAATATGTATGTAGGTATGCGCGATTGCTTGTTCTCATTCGCATCTCAGCAAACAAGAGAGCGGTCCTCCAGATTTGCTCAAGTGTTTTCCTTCTGCCCAGTGGGGGCAAACCCCTCTCAGCTTGCTCTTTCTCCTTCAGTCTGGCCTCGATTCCGGCCATTTTTCTCTGGTTAGGGGCAAGGGCGAACCCACCCCTCTGGCTGGCTTTTTGCGATCCCTTGAGACTGTGCGTGGTCGCGCGGTTGAGTGGCCTTCTTCACACCTTCTCATTTGTTCTTGATTTCCGTAGATTTTCCGCTCGAGAGGGCGCCGGCGTTCGGTTTTTTCGGCATCAGCGCACCGCCAGCCGTCCTACTGCTTTATCCCTCTAGTGACCTTTTCACCTGGCAAAAGAGAGACCAATGACCAATGGTCGCCCGCCGCCTGCTGTAAGGATCAAAACACAATGGATGCGGTAGCTGAGTGCAAATCTTTGATTAGTAGTCTCTGCAACTGATGAAAGAGAGTGCGGATTTATGCGCGCAGCGGTTTATTTGCACCCAGCTTGGTTAAGGGTTCTTGTGCGCCCTGCATGGGGTCGACTCTGGAGTGTATGGTTCGTTAACTGACTGGTGGAGACTAGCTCTTGCTTTTTTCTTTGCTTTGCATGGTGAGCTGTTAGAGCAGGTGTGACCCACCTGACTCCCCATTGCTTCTCCCAGAGTAAACTCGCGCTACGCAAACGAGGGTTCCGCTCCTTCGCCGGTTTTGTTCCCATTGTGCAATGTGCTAAGCCGCTGTGAAAGAGTGCCAATCCTTCCACGAACCTTATCCTACCTACCTGCTTTGGCCCCCAACCTGGACAATGTTTGCGCCCCCTGTTTTTCTTCCCATCTCAGGGATATTTCTTTCATTATGCTACCAGGGGCGGCGATTGTGATCCAAATAAGGCTACCGGCGAAGGTCGAGCCGTGTCGTGCGCTTATGTGTTCAGCATAGCGTTGGTTTTCTGTTCAATCTTGCGGCGCTGACCGTCAATCCTTGTTAGTTGCGAGGGGAATTGCCATGATGGGCGGACACCCATCCTTCCTCCTTTGAGTGCGCCGTATCGGAAAAGAAATCATGAATTTTTGTGTTTTCGATGTGAAGGTGGATGCGACGAACTGAGTGGATCAGAAGGTCAGTGCATCTGCGTAATGTACCTATGTACATACACAGGAGAGAAATAGAAAAGTTTTTTCTATTTCTAATCGAATCGGCCGACCGATGCAAGAGAAGATGGCACTGGATCAAAGAAAGACGCTGTGCTTTCTTTACTCATCTTCTCGTGTTCTTTGCAATATGTTTCTTCGCGCCGCGATAAGTCGACCTTTCGTGTTCGGTGTTGTGGAACGTCGTTTGAGTGGTTCAATCCTTTCGATGTTATTTTTTCTCGCGACGTGGCGGTATGGTACAGCAGCGAAGCGACCCTGGGTCACAATGGCTCGGTCATGTCTGCTGCTTTGTTGTCGTTGTGGGTTTTCTGCTGGAACGCTAGGGGTGGCAATTTCTTTGTCAGAGTCGGGTGCGAAAACGTCGTCTTTTGGATCTGCATCTGCACTACGTATCGCATGGCTAAAGTTGAATCGCCACTCTCTGACTCCGAGTGCACTCTTTTAGACCTCATTGTCCACTTGTCATCTCTGCCACACTCCACTTACATAGTACTTTAGACTTCAAGTTTCCCTCACCACTGCACGAGTGCAACTTTGAAAACCTCCGCGATGCATTAAAATTGGCTGTTGAAATGTGCAATTATGACAGTCCCTTTCAAAAAATGTGTGTTTCGGTGATATCTGTCTGTGGTGGTCTTTTCCGTCGTCGTATCCCTTCGCTTTGGCGTAATGTTTCTGTTTATCCATGGATTTACTGGCTAGACGCCATTTTCGCATCCGCAACTTTGCAATGACTGCTGTTGTATGTTGTGTACGTACACGCTAACCCATACATAAAACGCGGATACTGCAAGCGACCCGAGAAGTTTGCTCTTCTGCTTGATGTGCGATGACTAAAGGAAAACACGCAAACCTGAATGCCGCAGGCAATGGGAAGCTTATGGCCCAAAGAGGCTTATGGGATTGGGATGATGTAGCACTTGGTGGAGTTGTTCCTAATGAACTGACATTAGTCAGTTCTAAAAGCGCATTTACTCAGCCACTTTTTATTTTAGAGCTGGACCTTGTGCGGCCTGGTGCGGTGGCATCTCTCCAGTTTGTTTCTTTGGGCACTCCTTCCTGGTCCACAAAAGTTGTAAACAGGTGCTTTTGCTTTGGCCTGCTCTGCTGTAAGCTTCTTGTTATGCAGTTGTTGCATAATGTACGTAAAGACGCCAATACATAGTTTTGTGCTTTGAAAGAATTCCACCGTAATCCCGGTACATCCATCAAACCTGGCCAATTTTTTGTAGGCAAAAGGATTATACTACCCTGTGATTTTTTCTTTATCGAGTCCTTATTTTTATACGATGATACCGTGTTTTTGCGTTGTTTTTTTTTAGCAAGGAGGTATTTTCTTATAGCTAATAGCTCCTTGTTTTTAGTAGTGGGTGGATGTGTCATCGGCTTAGGATTAGCGACCTAAAGCTGTGGGCTTCCATCTCTCTTCCATGGCTTTCTTCCTCCATGGCTATCCCATAGTAATGCCTGCCTATTTGGCACCTCATTCAATATGAATCACGACACCATTAAGCATTTAGCATAAAAGGGCTCTTTCGTTTCGCCTATCATATATACGGTTGAAGGTGAAAGTCAAAATCGGAGCAGTCTTTCGCTTTGCATATCTGATAGCTGAGCATGCTATGGCCCAACGTAAGCAAGCATGTTCCAGTCTTCTTCTTGTTTCCGCCCTCTGGCAGGGTCGATATCTCTCCCTAATGGACTGTAGCATCCTTTGCCGCTTAGCTAACCGACCACCGTCCATCATCCCCTTTCTTCCTCTTCAATCATTAACCGCGATGGTAGGCTCGTGGTTTGCTTTGCCCTGCACGCACTATGTAGATACGTATTGAAGGTTTAGGTATGTATGCACGTGTATCGTATGAATTACCAAACGAGAAATGTGTGCTTTCTCCATGTTTGACTTCGGATAATGCCCATAACGTTTATTGTCGTGGTATCCATGGTGGCCCATAAAAACTCGCACCCCGACCCCACCACCACCACGACTGTCTGACTGCATCAATGAAAAGAAGACCTTGGAACCCTCTGGCAAGACATCTGGGCTTACATGAGCGCGTCCGCTGATGGTAAAAAAAGGCTAATCAGATTCTTGGTGTGGTCTCCGTTCGGGTTTTACGGTAGGCAATTTGCTTTGCGCCCCGCGTGCGATATTGGATTGCGGCTAGACGGTTATGAGGGTAATAAATTCCAGAACGTTTTGTGGCAGTCCTGGCGTATGGATGTACATACAGCACATATAGGTACGGTGTACGTACATTACATTGTAGGGATGCCACTAGTAATTGGTGTACAATAGCTATTACCCGCCGTCTCCGAGGCGTTTTGTTCGTAGTCTGGCGTCAGCTGCTCATCTTGGAAGCGATCATCGCACCTTTCGGTTTTGTTTCGCTCGCCTTTGGACGAGGGTGCGTCCTGCTGTTATTCTTCGAAGACACACGCGATAGGGGAGGGAGGAACGTGAGTAATTTACGGCCCGTTAGCTTACTTCTCATATTTCGCGTATGTACAGTATGTTCGTGCCAAGTAGCAAAGCCAGAAACAGCATCTTTCTGCTACAGGGTGTTCCATTTGGATATGAAATGTCGTTTGGGGTTATAACTTGGGAACCACTAGAGTTAAGACGCTGAAATTTTTCCTGCAGATACCCAAGAATATGCATAACCTTGTGTAAAAATTTCGTCCCAAAACTCCAATCTGAACATAAGATATTGGTACAGTACCTTAAGTTTCGACCACGAAAATCACAAGTTTTTGAATCAGAAGTCTTGTGCTCAGACGACTTTTTGTGACATTCTCATCATAGCGCTAGTAAATACGTGAAATCTGTTAGATAGGGCAACAGGAAATCCCGCGCAGAGGAGACATTTTTTTTTCCTGACTTGCTGCATGCACATATCGGTTCACTCTATCAACACTCAACTCAGACAAAACCCAACCAGCAGTAGCCTGGCAGTAGGCAGCAGTGCTCGCCCTATCTGACTCCCCAACTTTTCCTGGTGGATTTTCTCCCGAGCAAGCTACCATGTTCTAGTAAGCTGAAGATGTCCCCAGAACTGTGAAATAATATTCATGGTGTGTTCCACCCACATATTGAATGACACTATGTTGAAGATGCCACAGAAATTAGCCGCAACAACAGGCTTGCGATTCAAAAACGTTTGATTTTCGTGGTCGAAACTTGAGGTACCAATATCTTATGTTCAGATTGGAGTTTTGGGACGAAATGTTTACACAAGGTTATGCATATTCTTGGGTATCTGCAGGAAAAATTTCATCGCCTTAACTCTAGTGGTTCCCAAGTTATGACCCAAAACGACATTTCATATCCAAATGGAACACCCTGTACATAGTACAGTGGAAGAGATGCGTCAATCATTCATCTGATCCCTCAGTTTACACTGGCTCTAAATTGTTGCATTGCCGTCCGCTATTTATTACTTTACACCCACATATCGGCAGTTGCGCTCGGATGCGATGCGGGTGAGGCGCTACTCTTTGTTGTTACGCTACACCGGTAGCAAACGGCGCTTCCGGTATTGCTTCGGGAACGGATAGGCGCTTTTCTCTCTTTGTTTTGCACTGCTCTCTCTGGACTGGCGGTGAATGCTAACGAACTAAGTTACGGTAATGCGATTTGAGAGGTTGAACTGTGTAGATCAATGTTCAATTTATCTGCGACATTATAGGCATGTTTTATCTATCGTGCAACAAGCTGCTGAAGCTCAGGGGAGTTTGTTAGTTAGTACGACTTGGAAGATGAGAGCTTTCCGAAAGGGGACGCATATGTACTTTCATGAAATTGGTAATGCCGTAATGCGAATTGCGCAAAACTCCGTTGGGTTGAATTTTAGCTCAGTTTCCTTTCTTCTTGATGACAGCTGCTTCTTTGAGGTCTTCAGTCTCTCTCTCCCACCACTCATTCATGGCTTCTGGCCATTTTGCGGACGAGGGTGTGGCCATTCCAGCTGCCATTATTGACCGAAAGAGAAATTGAACTCCGGCGGCGCTTTTATTGCCCGAGCAGTTGAATGCTTCAAATCGCCAATGGACGGCTCCGCTGAGAAGCTAGCACTTGTGCTTCTTTCTACAATGGCACGATTTTATTCGGCCATCCAATATTGCTCAGTTGCTGCGTGTGCACTGTAATTTGTGAGTGAAAGATTCAATTTGCGGTACAACTTTCCCACCCAATCGTCTCCAGTCCGTGTCTCCTTCTCAGATTGTCTTAGGATTCGTTTGGCTATGCTATATGATGCTACCCACTCAGGCATTCATGGCATTCCTATATTTTGATGCGCTTCTCTACATCACTGTTGCTGTTCGTAGCCTACTTGCTTTGTATGACCATGAAGTAAACTATGTAACATAAATCATAATGTACATGTACGTGCGTACATACCTACGTACGTAGAGATGGATATGTTTCGGCAAAGAAAGGAAGGATTGAAGCGAAGGAGATAGTCGGGCGGGGCGCCATTTTGGACATGCACGGCGCATTTACTTGCGGAGAACAGAAGGTCGGCATGTGGTCCTTCTGGCATCGTCATTGTTCCAATTTTTTATATACCGTCGTTTTGTCATGTTCGAAGACTTGTCAGAGTGCACGACGAATTGTAATTTCTGTGTCGATCCTCCCGCTGGGTTTTGTCGGGGATGGGTGAAATTTTATGGGGTTGGACAGTTGGGGGATGCCTTCGGGTTGTCAGTTCATTCTTGCGTGTTGAGTGAGGTGTCGTTTTCTCCTGTCCTGCGTTCCTAATCTTTGTCCCTGATCCATTCGTCACCTGTGCTGGTGGTTTGTTTGAGAACGATTTTGATGCATGCAACGCCTGTCGAATCGTTTCACCACTACTCCCT
The DNA here is from genome assembly GCA_030247985.1 of Epsilonema sp. ZAB3_2. Lineage (NCBI taxonomy): Eukaryota > Metazoa > Nematoda > Chromadorea > Desmodorida > Epsilonematidae > Epsilonema > Epsilonema sp. ZAB3_2. Next base: position 7,430 of record JASAMW010002979.1, read on the forward strand.
TGATGCTTGTTTCGGCAAGGGGTCGCTCGCTACTCGAACAAAACGGTAGTGCACAGAATTTCGTTCACGCTTGACTAGAAATAACACATGCCTTGTACTGAATATTATCGAAGTCTCAAATTATGAACCGTTTCTTGATGATACTGTTTTTCAAATTGACGTGACTAAAGTTATACCTGCAGTACGTAGGTATGCCGTATGAAATAGAAGGTGCTATATATCTGTCGTATCGTGTATGGGGACGTACGCACGTATGTATACACTACTACGATTGAGGGAACTGACCATGAACTGACCTGTCAGTGTCTCTGCATCATTGAGTGCAGTGATGCGAATCTTCCAGTCCAATATGCAAACGCACTGTTGTATTGTTGACGGGTATGTATGCACCTATCCGTTGCAATGGTTGCATCCAACCGTCTGAATGGACGAAGACAGATACTGGCTGTTATTGAGGTGACAGATTTATTGCTACTTTATCATAGCTTATTTTATCCTTAACTGTCACAACGGTGGTGGACAGTAGTAGGTACAACAGCTTCTTTCTACATTTTGTAAACTTCCGCAAGCTGCCATACTTTTACGTATGTAGTAGGTACCCTACAGGTTAGGTTCATGGCGTAACAAAGTCTCAGGTCTGTTATTTTTTTCTGATCGACCTCCTGCTCTCCTTCCTATAACAGAAGACGGAGATAACGCGGTGTCTTTGATCTGGGGTGGATTTTTGGACCAATTATCTTTCGTTTTTCTTTCCCTTCATTGCGCTGATGTGGACTTTTGAGAAGGACTCTGCTCTGCTGCTATGAAACCTCCAATTTGTGCACTATCGAGATTAGAGGGAGTCGCATAAATTAGGATTGCACATTCCTCCAGCATAGGCAAATAATATGTAATTATCCCTGTGCCTGCTTGCTGCGTTTAGCGGCTCATGATTCAGTAGCACGTATGTGTAACCAAGCAAACAGGCTTCCTATTCATCCATGGAGTATTATTGTGCTGCCTTTGAATAGATTGTTGATCATTTTGAGCCATGCGGAAAGAGGCGCAGTGTATAGAGGGAAAAGGCGAGTGTATTTTGACGGGAGCTCGAGTGTAAATTTGCTCACTGAATCAGCTTTCAAAACGTGTGAAATTTCGTCCTCTGTTCCCGTAGTAAAATAGTCTTGTTGACAAGCCAAACTACCTATTGAAATGGAGACCCACCCATTCATTTTCTTCAGTCTCTCCCTCTCTATAGAAATATCCGGCGGGGTTTCATTTTTCTGCCCGGGTGCAGACTCCCACCCGCCCAAAAAAAACGAAAATTGAGGCGCTAGCCTCGCTTTCTGTCATTCACTTGTTGACAGCTTATTTATATTTACTAACGTCTGTCCGTCCACTGTCTCAGACCATGTGCGACTTTGCAACTTCTGGAAGGATTACGGTAGGTTGCTTCCTGCTCTGTTTGTGTTTATCTTTCCTTCGCCGGCCAACCTTTTTTCTGTGGTGTCAATTCCACTCTGACGGACGAGGCCGCACCTGTTTTGTCCTTCTTCGAAAGAGGGTTGGTCGGAGCAAGAGCGCATACAGACACGTCTCGTCTTGACTTGATGGAACAAACCGCCAATTATCCTCGAAATTATACCACCTACCACGCACGCATTGCATCGTTGCCGCTCGCATAAACAAATACATCAAGAATCTTAACCTGTGAGGTCTAAATGCGGCGAGCGAAGTCCAACTCATGCGTACGTACGTACTATGTAGTATGTGTAGGCTACTCTACTCACACACTTGTATTCACGTTACGTTCAGTACTATAGTTGACGGGTACGTACACTATACTACAAACATACATACGGTACGTATCTTATTCCTCCTATCTCCTACTATCACATAATATGTTTGTGTTTTGGCTGCTCTCTTTTATGACCTTGTGATGCGTTTCCTTCCTTCCTTGGTCAGTGCGGCTTGCTTGTTTATCCTCAATTTCCCTGTCATCTCGTCACTTCACGGCGTCGATTGCCTTTTGCTTTGATCTTCTCTGCATCTGCATGTGCTGTGCGGTCTCTGGCAAAGGAAATGTCGAATTTCGGGAGAGCTTCTTGATGCCGTATTATTCCACACTTCAGATAAGAAGGACGCCTTCTTGTTTTGTTGTGGTCCTGTCATGTTTTCCTTAGGTTTCGGGTGGCATGTACGTAAATGTGACATGTCAAGTCGGCGCGTGTGTTGTATGTTCTTGTTTTCTCATCCTGAGGGAGCGCGGCGCTGCTATTTTGGTTCTGGCGTTCTAGTGCAAGCCTCTTTGGAAGCCCTGTTGCTCTCCCCTCCATCTAATATTCCTTCTTCTTCGACCCTATAATAATTGGACTGAGAACCATTCTTTATGAGCCGAATGAATGGCTTTAGTGAGAACGAATCTATTGTTTTTTCGCCGACAAAGGTTGTCTCCCCAGGGAGGTTTTTGTCCAATTCCTTCGCCTCGTTCGTATGAAGCTCGTTGGTTTCTCCGTCGTTGACGGACCAATGATCTACAACATTGAATGTACAGTACGTACCAGTGTGCGGTATTCTCCTGATCCGTGTGAAGGTGTGTCATGTGTCAGTTCTTTTGCTTTTTTGGGAAATTATGGGCAGTGTTCATTTGCATCCACTTGTGCTGCCGTAATTATTCTTTTTGTCCTTGTTTGTCCTTCGGCGTCAGCGGTCCCAAATTTATGGACTTAATTTTAGACTTTTCCTCGTTTTTGCCTACATAGCTCGTTCCTCGTCTTGGTACTTGTGGTCGTTCTGTTGTTGTAGTACGGTAGTGTAGTCTCTTCGGGCGTCGGGAAAGCCGTTGCTGCTATCAGAACCGAAGTTTTATTGGATTTTGAAGAAGTTTTTGGCCTCGCATGGGGATGGGTACTTTGGGAGATGTAATTTGATAGCTTCGCCTCTGTTTCCAAGTTGTTGCCTCAACGCAGAGACTTTATGCGCATTGCAGAGTGGCTGTATTGGCTTCTTGTACCTACTTGCTCGTATCTGTTTTGGTACTATGGCTAATGCGTACTTGTCGTAAAATCGGAAGAGCTTCGAAATTAGACGTCCTCCTCCTTGTTGTAAAACTAATGGAAAAATGAGCTTGGCGGACGCAACAAACTCGAGCTAACAGCAGACGGAGGAAAAAGCCGGAGACGACAAGCAGCCTCTATTGCGGTTTATGCTGCTGCTAAGACCGCAGGCTTTTTCTTGCCCCGTCAATTTCCGGAGACTGGAAATGCCTCGTAAAATACTGCTTCCGAAAAAGGAGCTCTTCTTACGTACATACAGTACATAATGTATTCGTCCATGTTTTCTGACGCATGCGTTTGTTACACTTTCTTTTTCTTGTTATTTATTGATAAATGAATCGGTTGCTCCGTGCTACAGTACGTAAGGTCTGCACGACATACTGTACGGAACAGTTATGAATACTTTCGCCTTTTGTGTTGGAACGTACGATCGTATACTGTGCATAGTGCAGGCTTGCAATTAGCTGATGCCGAATCAACGAGACCGTTGATTTTCTTTTGCATACTTGAAATTGTTTCGTTCAAAAATCACTTGCCTATCACGCCTTCTAATGGATCTGCCAAAGTTGGTGTCTTCTTTCACTTTTTTGCAACAGAAGTTTTTCTTGCCTAGCCTAGAGTTTGTTGCATCGATGCCCAGCTCATTAGTTGCCATCGCAAAAGCGAGAACGCGTCTCGTCTGTTTTGGCTTGCCGGTACCAGGGTTGCTAGCTATTGCCGCGATGAAGCGCACTGCGGGCGGTCCTGATCCTTCAAATTCTCTTGTGTCCTCCATCGTTTATTCACGGCTACTCATGCGAACATGATTAGTTTATTGTTCCGTGTACGTAGTATGCACGTGCGTTGTTTTTGCCTGCGCAGCAGGTGAGCTCTAGAAGAAGCACCCGGCTCAGCTTCTGCTTCCGCTGCCTCTTTCCCCTCTCCCCCTATCTCTGCTACTAGCCGCGTACGTGCTTTGATCGGGATTGCTGTTGAAAGCTGTCTGCTTTCTACGTACAGGTAGGTATGTATGTATGTACACAGTATCGGAGTCGTAGCTGACAAGGTGAGTTGATTACTGCCTGAGTTGCTTACAAGGCCGCAGCTTAAGAGCAAAAGCATACATACATGGGCTAAAAACTAAAATATGGATTGAATGCGCCGCAATTTGCCCCAGTAACCAACAGCTCCTTCTCGTGCTTCTTCTCTGGCTTCTTCAGATATTGCTTTATCTATTGACTAAGGAGGATTATTGCTATCATATTTCACTCTACGTACTACCCTGCTTTTGATTGGGGGAAGTGGTGCGGCGGTTGCATAATTTTTGAGGGAGGCCTTCTTTTTTATTGACACCCCGGCTGCTGGTGCCCTTATCAATCCTTGTGGCTTTCTTATAAATGAGGTGTTGCGTTTCTCGTGCCCGTGGCAAGGGCGAGAGCTGCTTCCGCTTTGGGATCTGCTCGTGTCTTCTGGTTGGGAGGAAATGCTTCAATCAGTGGCGATTGCTTGTTTTACGTCTTGTGCTCTTGCTACTACATACCAACTACTATGCAGCTCTGCATACTATTGGGCAAGCTAGAATTACATACTGTGCGTACGATGTACATAATGCGATAGGAGGGTGGCACATGTGGCAGAAGGTTGAGTGCTTGAGAAAATAAGCGAGCAGATCGGTTTCGGTTGCCAGACATGGGATTGGGTCTGCATGAGTTTTGGAGCATTGGCGCGCGATTTGCGTGATCGTGTAATGGTGCATAAGTTGTGGTGGTAGGTAATACTAGTTATTGGCATAATTTTGTACGTTGGTCTACTGTCATTGTCATCGTGCGCGCATATTGCCATATTGTCATCAACTGTCAGGTCAGGTGCGGTTGAGTGTCACAGTGCTGCTTTTCTGCTCAATTTCAGGTTGTGAACAATGGGAGCGGAGAAGACGGGGAAAAATTTCGCAAAGAATGCCACTGAAACTTGCTACTGGTATCAGTCACTTTCATGTACATACGTACGTACATATATACCCATGGATGATTATGTACGTACGCTACGCTACGCACATACCTCTTGAAGCAGTAGCAGCACTCTCTCGTCCTTATTAGTCGGGAAGGGAAAACAGGCTAAACAGGAAATTGCTGCTGAAAGATTGGCATGGAATGAGGAGAAGCTGACGCATGGCGCCATCAAAGTCCAAAGCAGCACCACCTGCTACTGCCATAAACTGTCCCCGTCTCACCCCCTCCACAATCATTCGTCCATCAGGCCTGAACATGGCACGGCCGATCCTTTTATTACTGCTGCTATTTTTGTGGATACCCGGCCTAAGCTCAGCAGGGACCGACACCTTATCCACCTCAAATGCAGCCATCGCCGCCAAATTCAAGGTGGATGACGCCAGCATAGTCTTGCAGCATATGGCAGTGGACCTAAGACGCAAGCTGGCAACCACCTCATTACTGGACTCCGATTACAGTAGCAGTGATGAAGATGAAGGCTCAAGTGATGCAGGGAATGTGTACGTGGGTGCTACCAACTCTCTATTCCAATTGGACCCCATCACTCTGGAGATACGGCGCAAATACACCACCGGACCGCACAGCGATAGTCCTTACTGCAACTGGAACGGGAAAGACTGCATTCGACCTGCTTCAGTTTTGGGAGAGGCAGCTGCACTTACCAGCAGTCACCAGACCAACTTCAAAGGAGGAGCAAATCAATCACACCCGATGTCTAGCAGCAGTCAGCTGAAGAGATTGATGAACAATTACAATCAGATACTGCTGATCTACAAGGAGAGGGGACTGCTGATCGCATGTGGCACACTGCACCAGGGCATTTGCAGCCTGCACAGACTGGAGAACATTGAGAAAACGATGTCCGGAGTCGGAGTGGGAGTTGCGGTGGCTGCCAACAGCGCCAACGCCTCCACTGTCGCCTTTCTGGCTACCGGGAAAACGCCGGGAGTTCGCGTGATGTACGTGGCGGCCACGCACAGCTACGAGCCGTATCGCGGCGATTTCCCCGCGGTCGCCACACGGAGTCTTCGCGAGCGGGATTTCCTGCGATTAGACGATCCCGGTGACGTCACTGGACAATCGAGTCTCGTGATTCGCTCGGAATTTCGCCAGGATTTTCTCGTTCGTTACGTCGGCGGCTTTCACTCGGAAGGATTCGCTTATTGGGCCTCCGTCCAACGCGAAAACCCCCTGGAGCCCCACGTGGATCCCCACGATGGGGCAACCTCTTCGCCCTACTCTTCCAAGCTGGCCCGGGTCTGCGTGAAGGACACCCGGTACCAGTCGTATGCGGAGTTGCCGTTGGAATGCCGTGGAGCGGATAATAGCAAGTACAACCTGTTGCGCGCCCTGTACGTGGGTAGGATGGGGGAGCGAGTGGTGAGCTCTCCGACTTTGGCTCAGGAGTATCGGAACGAGGAGGCCCCACTGGAGACGGAGTTTCTGGTGGGAGTTTTCGCCAAGGGGAATCACCCGGAGAAACCGGCCGGAAAAGCCTCCGCAGTCTGCGTCTATCCACTCAAGGAGATCCGGGCTGGATTCTGGTACAACATCGAGCGATGCCAGAACGGAAACGGACTGTGGAATCTGCCGCACTTTGGATACAATCGGCCCTGCAGAAACGTACGATTGTAACTATACCTACGTACAATCGTATTATTGTACATATTATTGTACATTATTGTACATACAGTACATACTGTACGTACACTGCTTTGGCTTATTCTTGCACACGTGTTTTATCCCACTGCATAATTTTACGTACCTTATGTACCTACACATTGCATAGTATGTACTGTGGTGTTTATGTACGTATGGCACTGGCTGGTGGCGCCAGGAGGAATCGCTTTGTGATGCAAGTGAGCTGTATGTGCTGTATAGATGACGCGAGCTTCGCTGAGCAAGAACGAGTGCAGCTTGGGTCGTGTGGGTGGGACGATCCCGGTGTTCAAGGTGGCGGCTCTCACCTACCCGGATGCTCTCTTATCCAGTGTAGCTGTAGACGTGGTGGGCGGACAGACGGTTCTGCTCTTGGGAACGGCGGACGGACGGCTAAAAAAGGCACGAGCTCTACTCTATTCTCATGCAGATTTAGTTTTATTGCTTGCGGGAGGAAGATTTTTGCCGTATGCATAATGAATATTCAGGGGATGATAAAAAGCCGGCTAATCCCGCATCAAGATGGACCAGTCGGCTTCTGATGCCCATCGAGTTGTCCATTATTGTTCCTGCATGCGTGCATTGTTTGTGCGCGTGTTTGGGCAAGGAAGGAGATGAGAAGCTCAGGGTTGTTTGAGGATAAGAGATTTTTGAAGGAACATGTGGCGGCGTCGGCGCTGACTGTCTGTTTGTTTGATCTGTCCGTGTGCGGTATAATAGGAAACGTCAACGGTTTATTAGCTCAACGGTTTTCATCGCCGACACCGCTCACCCATCCATCTCACTTTTCTATTCTATTCTTGGTCAGTCCTGTGGCTCAATGAATGCCTAATGGCCCGAAAAGCAACCGTGTGGTCACTACCGCACTCATTTTCACACGTCCGCTTTGCTCAAACGTCGCAATATTATTCTGGTGGAGCAGGGGGGTTGGGCTGGTCAGCAAGCAGGGCTTTTTGTCGCCCCCTGGAGAGTAGCACCGTGTGTGAACAGTTTTGATAAATAAACGATGCCGCCGCCCAAAGCCAAATAATGGACGACTGGCCTTTGTTCCGCCTTATTTATGAGGCGGAGATGCGAAGAAGTCAGTTTCATTCAGGGGAGGGAAGGGAGGGACAGGCCTATACCGAGAAATTGGGGATGTGACGATTTCGCTTTGAAAAGCTGGCCATGCAACCACAACGCACGCACGATTACAGAGACAACAATAATTTCAGGTGTCATTTTTACATTTCGTTTTCCATTTTCAAATGAGGACATTGTCCATGATTTTTTGCGATTGTGCCTGCGCGCTAGGTTTTCAGTTGTTTGCTGCTAATCATGCGTTGAACTGAACCGGAACCAAGGGTGATCAGACTGGGATTATGGAAAACCGGGAGTCCAACTAAATTGATAGAGGGGGATTACATATTTCGATGGTTTTTTATACGGTCGACTTTACTCAATTATTGGCCTATTTGTTTGGGGGTTGCGGGTTTTATATGGATGGATGCTTTTGATATACATTCGTACGTAAGCTTGAAAGCTAAGCGATAAGGGCTAATAATGCAACTGGGGACAATCAGACAGTGGCTATTTTTACTTCCGAAAACAAATCAGAGAAAGCATTGAGGTCCTTAGGGGCAAACGAAGCGTACTGTTTGTGCCGTGTGTCTGAGAAAATGATCTATGTACATGCCATATGACACAAATCAGGGTTATCAGAGCCTCAAAAAGTTATGATTAGCCTGAACGAATCCATAATCAGTTTGTGCTTTTCACATATGAACGAGGGGACACGCCATGTGTTACTGTTTTTTTTCTTTTTAGGTGCTTTTGGAAACGACCAACAAGGGCAGAGAGTATGCAGAGCTGCAGCTGAGCTCAGTGAGATCTCCAGTGACAGCTGATATGGCATTGATGCCAGAATCCAAGCACATCTTAGCAATGGCCGGCAATGAGGTGAGAGAGGAATGGATGGGCAGGTCATGTACAGTTGTACTTTATGTATGTACGTATGCATTATGCAATCACATAAGAACGCATACGTACTTACGCAACACGTGCAACTATGTACATGTACGACAAATACGGACACGCAGTTGTAGGTTGTTGTGTGCGGGAAATTCTGAACCACATCCAGCTCCAGCCACACCCATGTTGTTGTTATTTGTTTGTTCGTTTGTATCCTACGTGTTTGGGGGATTTTCTCAATTGTGCCCTTGGTGCAGTCAGCCGGATGGTCGTTTTTCTTTTCTTCGCTCTGCTCGGGGAAATTGGATTCTTCTTCGGGTGCTAATGGGCACTTGACTAAATGCTTATGTCTCCAGCTTGTTTACCATTTTCGGAAGCTTTGTAAATTCGATGGCTCATGGCTGTTGTTTTCTTCTGCTGGCGCTTTCTGCTTTTGAAGATGGACTCCCTCTGTCTTTGCGCATTCAACTGACATCATGTGTATGCTTGAAGGTGTAGGATACGTAGTATGTTCATATGGTGCATACAGTAGGGCCAGGGCCGAGTGGATATGTATCGTACGTAGCTGCGACAAGATAAGATACATATGCGACGAACGATAATGAAGGAAGATGTCTTCTTTTCGTTTCGCTTCCGTCCTTCTCATCCTATTGGGGGTTTCTTGTTCGGTCAGCAGTGATTTTATCGACGGAGGGTGGAGACAAGAAGAGAAGAAATAATGAGATATCTGAGATTAACGGTAGCGAGCTTTCGTACTGCGTCTCCATCTCTGTCTGAGGATTACGTAAGACACAGAGGGGGGCACAGACGGAATTCGAGGCACCCACTATAATAAATTATTCCTGAACCTTTCAAGACGAGCAACGTCGTCGGCTGTCGTATTTGAATGTGAATCAGGAGGAGTTCCGTATCTTATTGGGAAGTCACTAATTACTTTGTGAGATAGGTTGTGGGAAAAATAGGGACACGCCGCAATTCGTGTTTTGCAGCATATGAGGAAGCAACAACGTTGGTCGAATGAGCAACACTGTGTAGAGCCAAACAAGCCGCTCATACACACTGAACGCACGTATTGTATACATACTTGCGAGCACGCAACGTAGTACAGACCAGCATACTGTACGTACAATGTACGGAGTCGGCCCACCGGCTACATCGTATGTAAGTAATCATAGCAGAGCAGTGTTGTTGCTTGCATTTTGCAGCTATTCAAGGTGAAACTGCCTGCATGTGAGCAACACAGGACTTGCTCCACCTGTTTGCAGAGTCAGGATCCATACTGCGGATGGTGCACATTGGAGAATCGGTACAGCGGCAGCTATTTGCTGATTTACGCAGCGGCCTAACATTGCAATCCTGCACAGATAATATGCATGCGTACTTTCAGGTGCTCCGTACGTGGCCAGTGTCCCCAGGCATCCCTTCGTGACGGTTGGTTGGCCGTCTATCCCTCTGCTTCTTCTTTCTCTTCCTCTGGTTGTCCGCAGCTATCCGAGCCTCTTCAGCCGCAGAATGCCTCTGTTTTGTCTCCTGTGGTGCGGTCGGTGCGTCTTCGTCTCTCTTCACTACCTCTGCCTCAGGGTGACGCGCTGTACCAGTGCGTTTTCGGCGAAAAGCACTACATGGTGGCAGCTTTCACTGCTCCAGACACGCTCACTTGCCCACTGCCGCCAGCGAACGCAGGACCGAAAGTGCCCATTGGAACCGGTATGTTGAAGCATGGGGACTTTCTCATTCCTTATGCAGTGTACAGCTCCCTTGGGTCGTGTACAGAATCTTTAAGTGATCTTATTCGTATTTAGACCATGTGGTTGTGCCTCTGAAACTCTGGTCCAGTGTCAGCAATCGTATTTTCTTTGAAGAGCGTTTCGTCTTTTACGATTGCGGTGCTCACCAATTGTAAGTGAGATGGTCTAGCATCACCTGGTGTCCGTATGTGTGATTTACTGGTTGGTTTGTTCGTGTGAACCTGTGATGTGAATGTTTCAGGTGTACTTCGTGTGTGGCCAGTCGTTGGAATTGTCAGTGGTGTATGTTGGACAATCGTTGTGTTCACGATCGAGGACTCTGCACCAACAAGGTTCACGTGATTAGCAGTGTGCAATCGTCGTCGCGTCTTCAGTCTGCTCAGTTTCAGTCGTCTGTGTCGTCTGGTGGTGGTCGCAGTCCACTGTCGCATGGAGTGTGTGACGCCGCTTTTGTTCCTTATGCTTTATCACTAGTGGCGTTCTCTGTGGCTCACGCTTACGTACTACGTAACATGCAACATTATTTATGTCACATTGCAGTAGCACTGTAGATAGCACTGACACATTTGTTGGCCTTTTAGTTGATGGTCATTGATTTATCCTGCATGCATTGATGCGTAGTATGTATGTACCAATGTTCAGCGGAGACGTCGAATTAGTACTGCGCATTTTTTTCAGACTGGAACAACCGGCAGTAGCCAATGTCCACACATCGACGCAGGAAAGCTGGAGAAGGAAGAAATTCTGTTGGCCAGTGGTTCCATGGCCTCCATTCGTCTGCCTGTCCTGAATTTGGACTCACTGCTCAACCAGCCACAATCCCCAATTTCACTCGATACCATTCGCTGCATTTTGAGGGTGGAGGAGCGAAGCTTCGAAACGAGAGGGAGATTGAATAAGGACGGATGGGTGGAATGCGAACCTAAAGCTTACGTATACAGTCAGGAGAAAGCAACGCTGTCTGCACAGCTCTATCTGTCAGCCGGGGGAAGGTTTACCATCGACAAGACCACAGGTACGGTCGAATAGGGGAGCATTTACATATTACGTAGACAGAGGCTGGCCAATTTTAGGGGGTACCACCCCCCCCTCCCCCCTGACCGTGGACACCACGTGGATTTCAGCATTTTCCACGACCCCCCCCCCCCCCCCCCCTGTCCACGTGGACATCTGGGTGTATATGAAGGTTGAATATTTATTTATGTACTGTCGTTTATTTAATGCTGAATTCTACAGATATTGATCCAACACTCAAACGCAAAAGCTAAACCATTTTACTGAGTACAGAAGCAATCGCTGTCCTATTACATGCCTGCACTGCAAAATATCGCCACTGCCGTGGACGTTGCTCATGTGCACGGCGCGCCCTACCCCCCCCCCCCCCCCCCCCACCGTGGATCCACGTGGACATGAGGCTCGGGTGGGAGGGGGGGACCGGGGGCCCCCCCCCCCGCCCCCCCTCTGTCCACGTAAAATGTAAATGGTCCCTAGTTGGGTGCAATGAATGTTCTTCAATTCAAAAGGACCGTAGGTCACAATTGCGCGTAATTTTCTGTGACGTTTTCAACGTGTTCTTGATTGTTTTGATTTTAGTGACACTCTACAAATGCAATCTGCTGAGCTCTGACTGTTCCCGCTGTATGACCCTGGATCCAAGATACCACTGCACATGGTGTGGAGGGCGATGCATGTATCTCCAATTCTGTCCAATCGGCACCGCTCCAGGGGAACAGCTGACTCCCAGCGACGTCTGTCCTGCTCCAGTTATTCATTCGGTATGTTTTCGCTCATTACGAAGCAATGAAGTACAGTGCTAGAGTACGTATGTATCTACAAAATGCCAGTGTTTTTCAGATCAGCCCACTGGCCGGACCGACGAGTGGTGGAACGAAGATCACGATCAAAGGAAAAGATTTGGGGACGAGGCTGGAAGATGTTAGAGGTCGGATTCTGGTGGCGAACACTGTTCTGTGCAATGTGGAGGATTACGAAGTTTCTACAAAGTAGGGTTATTTTCTTCCTACGTACGTGGCGGAGAAACAGTTGTTCATATGTAGGCTCCACATTCATGCCGCGTTTCAGGATCGTTTGTGTTACGGAAGCAAGCGAAGGCGAGCTGTCGGGTGCAGTTGTGGTCTCTTTGGGTCCAGACAGTCGGCGTCGAGGCTCCTCGCCAACGTCCTTCCGCTTCCTCCGCCCTTCGCTTCACTCCTTCCATCCCTCCTTCGGACCGCAAAGCGGCGGAACGAGACTGACCATCTCTGGCCGACATTTGGACATCGGCGGACGCGTTCGCATTTTCCTTGGCGGCTCTGAGTGTGCGGTGGAAGAGGAATCGCGACTGGAGGAACAGGGAGACTCGATTTCCTGTTTGACGGCGTCGACGCACCTTCCGAATTGGCGCGTCAACGAGCTCCGCTTAGAGTTGGACGCGGAAACACTCACGCTGAGAAAAAACTACCGATACACACCGGATCCGATAATAAAGAGCGTGGAGCCACGTGTGAGCTTCAAGGCTGGAGGAAGGCGTCTCTACGTCAGAGGAGAACACCTGAATTCGACGCAGGCACCGAAAATGTACCTGGTGGATCCGCTGAAGCTGCGTCAGATGAAGAAAGAAAGAGAAGACGACGGGGAAAGGGAAGAGAAGAAGAAGATGGCGGACTTGAGAACGGCGAATCTTCCGCCACTGGCCTCGGAACTGAGCGACTGTGACGTCGTAAATGGAAGCTTGATGCTCTGCGACAGTCCGCCACTGACGCCGAATCTGCGAGTGCGAAGGACGGAACGAGAAGCAATAGAGTCGATGATGACAGACTTGTCGCCGTATCCTCATTGGCCGTTGGGCTTCTGGATGGACGGCGTGACTGCCGTGCGTCACATGACAGATGCGTCTTTCGACATGACGGTGGTGCCGGATCCGCAGTACTTCTCGTTTAATCGCGGACGAAAGCTGTATCGCGGCGAAGGCGACGAACCGCTGATCCTGGAAGGTCGCTTTCTGAATCTGGCCAGCACGCCACAGGACGTGGAAGTATGGGTGGGCGAAGAAAGATGCAACGTGACTCTGCTGGCCAGTAATCAACTGGTCTGCACTCCGCCAGCCAAACAGCCCAAATCTACGGCGAGTGCAGAGGAGGATGAGGCGGCTGCCAATTTGCCACCGAGAGTTCGAGTGAAGGTAGGATTCTTGAGCTTCGACCTGGGCGAATTGGCCTACGAGAGCGCGGGTGGCTTCGCTTTGAAAGTGGGCTCCATTCCCCATCCGGGTCTGGTGGGTGGAGTGGTGACAGCGGCTGCTGGAGTTCTGCTGGCCCTGGTTGTCCTGGTTGCCGTGTGGTGGCGACGCAAGAGCTGGCAGGCGGAGAAGGAGTACAAGCGCATTCAGCTCCAGATGGACAATATGGAGAGTAATGTACGGGCGGAGTGCAAACAGGCGTTCGCCGAGCTGCAGACCGACATGTTCACTTCGGATCTGAGCACGGATCTGCTGGCCATCGGCATTCCCTATCACACCAAGCGCGCTTACGCCGCCAAGATTCTCTTCAAGGACGAGCACCAACAGAGTCTGCTGCTCGACTGGCAGAACTGCATGGGCAACGGGTACAGCAGTCATCTTCAGGTATGTAATGTATACCTATCGAGTGCACAGTGCCTGTACACGCTACGTACATGTACTTACGTGATTTCACTCAGTGGTTTACGCGCAAGTGTACACATTGTGTAGGGTAGCATACTAGCACGTACGCACACGTACATACTGTTTTACCCGCTGTTCTTCAGGTGGCATTGGCTCAATTCGAGCAGCTTCTGTGGAACAAGCAGTTCGTTCTCGGCCTCGTCGCAAGTCTGGAGTCGCAGCCCAACTTCTCGGCTCAAGATCGCGTCTACGTGGCCTCTTTGCTCACTGCGGCTCTGGCTCGCAACATGCAGTACTGTACGGAGGTGACGCTGTGTCTGCTGCGAGAACTGGTGGATCGAACTGTGGCCAGTCGATACCCGCAGCTGATGCTGCGAAGGACGGAATCGGTGGTGGAGAAGATGCTGGCCAACTGGATCGCTCTCTGTCTCTACGACTATCTGCAGGAGGAGCCGGGCGCTCAGCTGTTCCTGCTCTTTCGGGCTCTCAAGCATCAGATAGAAAAGGGACCAGTGGATGCGCTCACTGCAGAGGCCAGATACAGCCTGTCCGAAGATCGATTGCTCAAGGAACAGATCCATAACGTGGAACCGAGGGTAGGCATGCAACAAAAGGAAAGACCTATAGTCGAACAAGAAATTTCATGAACCATTGAAATTTTTTCTCAGCCAAAAAAAGACGTAGAGCGCAGCGGTCAAACTTCTATGGCTAACTTTAGCTCGCCGTTCCAATAAAAAAAGCCGTTTGTCTCCAGCTGCTCTGTGTGTCGAGATCTCGCCAAATTTCTTCAGTACTGAAATCGCCAAATTGGGCGTGGACCATTGGGCAATTCTAAACCTCGCAAACTCCCGAAAAATCAAAATGGCAGAAATAAGCATATGTGATAAAGACGATGAAAATGCGCATCGGGCGTACAGGGTCGTAGGGTGTCGTGGTTTGCGTGGTTTAGCGTCTGCCAAATGGTGACACGATTTCAGTACTGAAGGAAATGCAATCTCGACACTGAGAGCAGCTGGAGACAAACGGTTTTTTTTATTGGAACGGCGAGCTAAAGTTAGCCGTAGAAGTTTGACCGCTGTGCTCAACGTCTTTTATTGGCTGAGAAAAAATTTCAATGGTTCATGAAATTTCTTGTTCGACTATAGTTGCGGAGAAGGTGGAGAATATTTGTTTTTTATATGGATACCAAATGGTTCCTTTTGTGTGTAGGTTCTGCAAGTGATACCGGCTGGGGAGGAGCGAAATGGCGAGGTTGTGGCTTGTCGAGTGCTCAACTGTGACACCATCAGTCAGGCGAAGAGCAAGATCTTGGATCAGCTCTACCGTAACAATCCCTTCAGTACGCGACCAGCTGTCCAGGATTTGGATCTGGGTAAGCGGTTGCGGAAGAACGGCGTTCATACGTGCCTAACCTACTGGTACCTCGTACCTGGTTTTGATGTCTTGTATTCAGAATGGCGTTGTTCGCCGCGTGGTCACGTGATTCTCAGCGACGAAGATCGAAGCAGTCAGCAGACGAAAGAGGGCTGGAAACGGCTGAACACTCTGCAGCACTACCAGGTGCCCAACCTGGCACACGTCGCCCTAATTCCTCGCCACAGGCCAGCGTCCCATACCTACACATGTAAGCCTTACACCATATCACTGTATTACGTGCCGCGTTCTGCTGACACCGACCGAATACACGCAGTAGTACACACGTCAGAGTACGTACGTAACGTACGAATATGTATGTGTTTTATACCTACTGTTATACGTAAACGCGTATAAGGAAAGCCTACCGTTTCTGAGTGAGTTGCAGGTTCTTCCAGTCAGACGTATCGCTCGATGAGCTCGTCGTCGCTTCTGATTCCGAACGGTCATCATTCGCCGGCGGAGAATTCGGAGTGGGGCGGAGGGCGATACTGGCATCTGGTTCGCCCGGCCTCAATGCTGACAGAACTCCAACAGCACTCCACCTCCTCCTCCTCCCACCACAGTCCCCAGTCCGCTTCCGAAGGCAACGAAGGCGGTGGGGATCTGAACGGTCTGGGTCCCGTGGGAGACTGTTCCACCCTGGCCAAGTCCATCCCGGAGGTCTACTTGACCAGACTTCTCACCAGCAAAGGAACCGTGCAGAAGTTCGTGGACGATTTCTTCCGGGCCGCTCTCCGCGTCAATGCCGATTCATTCCCGCCGGTGATCAAATATCTCTTCGATTTCCTGGAGTTGGAAGCTGGACGGTGTCAGGTACGTACTGTGTGAACGTTCAAACAAACGTAGTGTTGTTGACTAAGCAAGCTCAAACAAATCAAGTTCTTTCTTCACTCTGTGCGCAAAGTTACGTGGCAAACCCAACACAAACAGTAAGGAATTGTGCCCGCGTGGAAAATCAATATGCAAATTTCCTACAAGGGGTGATCGTTGAACATGAACATACATACGTTAGGTAGA
The DNA here is from genome assembly GCA_030247985.1 of Epsilonema sp. ZAB3_2. NCBI lineage: Eukaryota > Metazoa > Nematoda > Chromadorea > Desmodorida > Epsilonematidae > Epsilonema > Epsilonema sp. ZAB3_2. Next base: position 23,883 of record JASAMW010002979.1, read on the forward strand.
CTCGTACGTACACTGCGTACTTCATACGTAGGCGCACCTCGGCTCTAAGCTGTGTACGTACATAGTCAAGTGAAGTGTGCATGTTCTTCGCAGGTGTCGGATCAGTCGGTAGTGTGCGCCTGGAAGAACAACAGTCTGCCGTTGCGATTCTGGGTGAACGTGATCAAGAACCCGGAGTTTATCTTTGACGTGGAGAAGGGCTGTACACTGGACGCCTGTTTGTCCGTAGTGGCACAGACGTTCATGGACGCTTGCAGTCCAACCAACGAACTGAGCAGACTCGGCAAAGACTCGCCCTCCAATAAGCTCCTGTTCGCCAAAGATATTCCCGGATATCGCCAGTTGGTCTCGGATTTCTATCGGGATGTCAGAAATCTGCCTCCCATTTCCGACCAAGATCTGAGCGCGTACATGGCCCAACAATCTAAGGTTTGCTGCGCTCTAAAATGCCGTGGAATGTGGATACGTACCTATTGTATGGGCCAGTGGAACGTTTTGTTTCAGTCATACGCCCAGGAGTTCAACGTGTTGTCTGCCGTGAGGGAGTTACTGTGTTACGCGGTGAAATACAGCGAAGTGGTGTTGGCCACCTTGGACCAGGATCCGCACTGTCGGTCGCAGTGTTTGGCTGACAGACTGGAGCAAGTCCTGCTTGTCATGAGTGGACATCATCACTCTAATGGTCTCATCACAGTTCAACCCTCAAAGCATAAGCAGAGGACGAACGGCAGCGTTGTCTCCGAAAATATTTATGCCACCGTACAGTAAAAGTAAATTGTGTTGCAGTGGGTAAGGGAGAGCTTTATTCATTTTGTCGTATGCTGACCGTGTGCAGCGTTTGTATGTATGTATGCACACGTTGAGAAGGGGATTGATGATGATGAGATTCGATTTGTGCGAAGGCATTTCTGGTGATTTGTATTGAAGCTGCAACCAAGTCTTATTATGCTGTTCCCAATGCAGTATGTTCAATGATCCATAGTATGTTCGTGCTACTTATTTTATCTGCTTCTGGTGGCGCTAGCTCTATGATGACGGCTCATTTCATGGTGTTGTTTGTATTGCTTGAAAAAGGTGGTCTCTTTACTGTACTTTTGCAATGAGCCGATCTTTGCTAACACTTGCCCATTGTTATTAGTGTTGGTTGTTTGAAACATTTTCTAGCGTGTAATACAGTACCTACATCCCACGTGCCTGCCTTGATACAACCACTTGATGGAATTTCATTTTCCAAAATAAAACTGGCGCTTTTAATTCGGACAACAATAACAAAATAAAAGCATGCATTGCATGAAAACACGCACACAAAGACAACCCAGTCCAGACACCGCGTAAATCGCATGAGATCGTTGCAATTGCACAAGATACGTACAACGTGCCAATGGATTTAGCCCCTCTTCAGTTTGCTTCGTACAACAAACTCCTCGATAAATTCCACCAGTTCTCGATCGGTACCGTATATCGTGGTCATAACGGCAAAGAGACAGAAAGCGCCGACTGCCAAGTGAGCTGCAGTGTTGAAGAATCCTTGGCAGCAGAAGATCTGATTAGAAAGCAGAGTGAAGAAGAGAGAAAGGAGCAAGGCGACCACCAACTGAGGACTCGGCCACAAGTGAGACAGCGGACGAACGGACGGCAAGTCGTGATAGAACTTGTTGATAAAGCTCACACTGGAAACATATCAGCAACAATTTGCCGTCCATTTTCTCGCACATTGCCGATGGAATCGACAAATGCATATAGGTAGGTATGTACGTAGGTACCTGTAGAGTATCCTAAGCAGCATATTGATGCAGTTTGCCCAAACGAAACCAATGCTTCCGAAGTTGTGAGTCAGCAAGATGGATACGACGACAAAAACACAGCAGAACACCACCAGAAACGACTGATGTCGGTCAACCTGAAGAAGTCAAATATCAAGAGCACGAAATTAGTCAGTAAAACAGTACATAGGTTGAACATACGTGTACTTGTATATGCATTTCCATACCTAGTACATATAGTAGCAGTACCTGTTCTTTTCTCATTGCAGCAAAAGCGAAACACTCTGTGATGCCATTTAGAGCCAAGAGCAGCACATAACCGCAGTACCATCGCAACAGAGTCGGACCTAGAACAGCATGAAACCAAACACGCAAAATCACGTATTTACTCATAGGCATTGCTCTGCACCTGCAACTTCTGTTTACGAATATACTCACCAGCTCCTTGAGTAAGCGTTTCTTTGCCGAAGGAATACAAATGTAGGGCGAGCCAACTGTATCCAATGCCGAATGCACACATCATCAGACCCACCAACATGGTGAGCTTGAGCAGAGTGCACAGCACCTTGGTAGCCAAAGGAAACTTCTCCTAAATACAGAGAAATATGGCAGTCTAGTACGAGAACTACTGTAGGATGGTTCAGATGTACATTGACATTCCCACTCAGCTTACCGGATCTTGCTGTTTCGCTGGTTTGTCTCTGTGCAGAGTAAGGGCGAAGTAATTGTACGCGCTTTCTTCAAGCGGAGCGAATAGAAAGCGAGCCACCAAACTGCCCAGGTTGTGGATTATGTCATAGATACCTAAAACAAAGAAATAACTACAATAATAATTAGGGCCTACAGAGATCATATTGTATAACATAGAAATCACGAACTTTTTACAGCTTCGTGTCTACCTTGGTCGCTAAAATCCAATATGTTGAAGAGCGTCATGACGTAGCGTTCTCCCTCTGTGAGCAGCTGCTTGACGATGGAATGGCGAAGGAAACTGCGCGCCAACCCCCACATTTCAGGATCCACGCCCGAACCCAACGAAGGACACATCTCCCACAGTGAAGGCAGCGTACTCGATGAGTAGGAGAACAGAAAATAGAGCAAGTACAGCATGGTGTAAAGCAAGGATGATACCAGCTGCAAACAAAAGAACAAGTGTTCAACGAATATCACGCAGTACAACACATAGTTTTGTATCCCGGTAGAAGGGACGTAGACATACAACAGTGCATTGCCCTACCATAGCGCAAGGAAATGCTCTCAGGTCTCGAAAATGCAGAAAGAAGAGCAAGACAAGAAAAGAACGACTGAACACTTGCACAGATTCTATCAGCACCTGAAAAACATCACCACTCCCACTCTAACACATTGCCAACAGCAACCATATACTAGCAGCCAGCAGCCACGAACGAACAAGATTGCATGCCAAAACGACAGAAGTAGTGGTGTAGCCGAAGAAATAATACCTTGAGGCGTACATATCGACATTGTTGAGCGACAATCCACAAAGGCTCGGCCAGTGTTTCCAGGAGCAGAGACAGGGCATAGCATAGCACGGACTCCGCATAGAAGGGCACAGTTGTCGGATCGGGAGGAGACAGCACCCAAATCCACACTAATATCAGCAAGAAAGACACCGGAAGAGCCATCAGAGGACTAGAAACACAAACCGTACGCGCATGTTGAACTGTATTATAGACCCGCGCTGTTTTAAAAATGCAGATTTTCACGTACATAATAGTCTGTGGAAGTACATACTGATAAGTACATATAAATTGCATATATACATATAAACATCTCTCATGCCGTTGTACGTCAAACGTAAATAGTACGTTCGAGGTAAACGCAAAACGATAAGCGCTCAAAATTTATTCTACGGAAATACGTTCGATGGATAGACCACAGCTACTCACCATAGCCACAGGAAGTTGATAAACTGAGACCATTGCGCATCTTTCTGTTTGATTCTCTGTATTCCAGAGCGACGAAAAGGCTCTCGCACCAGAAAAGACAGCGTCGTATATAACAGCATCAGCCTGTGCATCAGAATCCGTATTCCGTACACTGCATACACTTCATACTACTAAGTGCACGAATGTGCGTTGGTTGGTACATACCTGACATTCGCTACCCCAATGAGCTCATTGTTGGCAATAACACTGAACAGATATCCATTGAACGCGAAGGTGAACACGCGAAATGAGAACTGCAACACATAACATACAGTGTAGAAATGAACTATAAATAAACGGCAATCAAGTATGCACACACAAGTCGCGAGCCGCTGTTTGACAAGATACCTGCAGTGCAATGTTGTAGACGGCAGATGACGCAAAAGTGGTTACGTCGTCCATCTTTGGACATGAGCTCTTCGTGTCTGGCGACAGCGCACTCTGCCAACAGGACAGGAGACACCGACGATGTGCCGCCGCGCCGCTTCCCGTCAGCCAACCGCCGGCCAGCCAGGCAGATCCGGCTCCGGGCTCCGTCCGGCTCCGGCTCCCTTCGACTCCCTTCGACTCAGCTAATGGCAGTAATTACTTCAAATCCGTCTAATGTGACACGTTGCAAACTTGATCGAAAACCACACAACAACGCAACGAGCACACGCAACGCACGCACACAAGAAAAGAGGTAGTCCATTTCCGTGCGTGATTATCCATTGCGTGATTGTGATTATTCATTGCGTGATTATTCAGTGCGTGATTGTAAACCTTCGACCCATCAGTGAATTAGATCTGTTTGTTGCAGCAGCATTTCACTGCGAGACTGAACAAGAGTGGTATTTTTAATTACAAATTTTGATCAAAAAATGCAAACAATGTATTTTTGACCGCGATTATGTCTTGTGTTGACTCCTAGGCTAGACTTAGGTTTAGGCTAGGCTTAGGCTTAGGTTTAGGCAAGGCTTAGGCTAGATTGCACACATAGGCTAGGCTTAGACTAGCCTAAGCCTTTGCCTAAGCCTAAGCCTAGCATAGGAGTGAACACAAGAGCATTCCTGCAATAACTAATCGCATGCAAAAAATACACTGTTTGCATTTTTTGATTAAAATTTATAATTAAAAATACCACTCTTTGTTGTGCAACTCTCGCAGCGAAATGCAGCTGCAACTGATCTAATTCACTGATGGGTCGAAGGTTCACAATCACGCACTGAATAATCACGCAATGAATCATGTAGGAAACGAAGGCGGCGGCGAGGTGGGGCCTTCGTCAGAAGGCCTCTCTAGGAGTACATGAATGAATAATCACGCAATGGATAATCATGGCGCGTTCACCAGACGTCCGTACGGACGTACGTCCGACGTATCTACATACATGAACCATGTACTCCTAGATCGTCCGACGTATTTAGGAGTACACGATTTATGTATGTAGATACGTCGGACGTACGTCCGTACGGACGTCTGGTGAACGCGCCATCACGCACGGAAATGGACTACCTCAAGAAAAGAAGAAAAGAAAGAAGCGAGCGAAAGCGAAGCGGATTCGGATTCCATTCCAATCGGATGGCGATGGTGAGTGAATTGGATCGAAAAGGCGAAGGCAGGAAATTGATGTTGGTTGATTGAGGTATCAAGGAGGTTGATTGAGGTACTTGCGTGAACTGCTGTTGTAATGTAGTTTGAGAGCATACTGTCTGTTCGCTACTCCGACTACGTATGTAATGTACATAGGTACCTTCAATGTGTTGTTTGTTCTTACATAGGCTACGTACCGTACGGACGGTATGTTAAAGAACATTATTCCTGGTTTTTTTATTTGCAGCTCGATCGCTGTTTGTGATCAAACTGGGAAGTCCTTGGTGAATAATGGCAACTGAAAGTACTGACGAAACAGTGCGAGCTGTGCTACTGAATTTCCTGCGGCGTGGCCTACCATTGTCAGCTGAAGATACGGCCTTCGCTTTGGCTCCATTGCGGGCGCATCCTTCGTATTCTGCTCAACTAAATGCTGCCGTCGGTCCGTGGCCGATTCCTGTCTCTTCTTCGCTTCTTCCGCTAGAGGAAAACGGAGCAAAAAGTCGTCAAGAGAGGACACAGCTGCATCACAATGGCGGCTTTGTGCTTTCTGCTCTTCGGGCTCTGCAGGATGAGGAAATCCCTGTGTTCCTTGCCAATATTCAAGAGCAAGAAGAAGTGAGGCCAAGCGACAATCTCTTTGAGCGAATTTCCAGCGGAGAAGAAGGAGCGATATTGGCATCCAGTTCGAGTGCAAGGCAGGAAGAGGTGGCAGAAGAGGCTCCAGCTGCCTCACTTCCTGCAATTGGCGTCGAAACTGAGCCAACTCATCCGCGAAAGCGAAGACGAACTTGCAGCAGGACAAACTCGCAGAAGAGAAGTAGAACTACACGGTCGACTGCTAAGCAGGAGGATATCAGTTCTCCACAGGGTAAATTGCATGCGGGATATTACACAGAGAAGAAGGAAAGAAAAAGAAATACGTGCGAAATGTTTTCAGTGGTGGAGATAGCGGAAGAAGCAGCGAGCAAGGATGCAGAGGACAGGAGGGAAACGAGGGCAGAGAAATTGGGAAAACGAAGGAGACAGCAGCTACAAAGAAGAGCCAAGACCCAACCACGGCCTTGTTATTGTACGCACTCTTTTTGCTCTTGCTGTTCTGTGCTTCCTTTAGCTCATTAGCTGTGTTAAAATTGCTGGTGTTCCAAACTGCATGAAAGAGTAAGCAGAGTAACTGCTAAAATAGCTATTATTTCACGCAAAGTACGCATGCGCGAGTTCGGGACACTCGTAAATGGTGAACAGTGGAGCTGAGGTGTTACTAAGCTGTAGCCTGCTGCATGTTGTAGCTGAGGAGGTGCCGACTGTGGATGATCAACATGAGACAGTAGTAGTTGAGGTGACGGTTCAAAAGTCGGCGAGCAGCGAGGAAGCGGGAGTGATGAGGAGGGGGAGAAGGACGCGGCAGCCAGCCAGCCACAGTCAGACAAAAAGAAGGAGAAGCGGACGCAAAGCGGCGGACGACGAACTGCTCATCTCGCCCCTTGTGCGCCGTCCAGGTACTAAACAGAACACGCTCATGTACTGATCAACTGACTCTGGCTAGGTATGCGATACGGCAACGCAAGTGCAGATGTTTGCAGTAGGTTAGCAATTTTATTCTGCGCGTACGAGTACGCACGTACCTACCTACTATTTTTTTTATAAGTACGATGATAGAGTACGTAACGTACTCTGTCAGTGTGTACGAACATGGACACCACTGCCACTCGCAAGTACACTATGAGATGTGCTCATAATGGTTACATACCTACTGTATGTACACAGTAGGTACTACGTAGTTGTAAGTTCAGTAATGTGTATATTTTTGCACTTTCCTATGCGATATGCTGTTTGTTTCAGTGCTGCCAGAGCGAGAGGCAGAGTTTGAGCGCATGCTGGAACTGGCCATGTGTTCCAGTGACGACAGTGAGCCGGTTCCAGTGCGGTCGGAGTCTGTGGAGTGTCGTCTGTGCGGCGAGAGCGTGATGGCCTGGGCCAAACGCCCGCTGGCCAATCGTCTGATGGATCACGCGCTGCGTCACGCGCCGCCCCTCTGGCACTGTCCTCTGTGTCCGCAGAGGCCGGGCTTTTGGCGCAAGGACTCCGCCATTCGTCATATGCGACTGAAGCACAAGGAGAAGGGAGAAGCAGAGCCGAAGATAGCCATGGATCAGGCCGCCCATCATAGGGAGGTGGCACACAAGGGTGAGCGAAAACCTTGCTAATGATAGCTGAAGGATTTATGCGGAGTAGTTGGGGTCAGGGGCCTTCTTTACTGTATCTTCGTTTAGCAGAGGCCAGTGACGAACGAATCAGGTAAACTGCAACCTCCAGACAGGTGAAAGTAGAAGGATCATTTTGATGGCACAGTCATCACTTTCCAGCGCTCCGAACAGGAGATAAGGATTAAGCAGGAAGGGGTGGCTGGCCCGAATTACTGCTGTACGATAGCGACCTCGCGGTATTTAGTGAAAGTTTGGATCGGTGCCTGCGGGGTCGTGACCTTGTTCAATCATCTGGGAACGGAAAAGGAGCGAGTGAAAAGAAGACTTGATACCAAGTGACGTCGATCTAAACTTTCACTGGGATCGCTATAGACCTACCCCAATCGCGTGAACGCAACTCGTAAATACGTGGAGGGCGAGGGAATAGTTGTTGTTAGCTGGTTCATTTTTCACTTTTTTATGTAGGAACGCACAGCAGTGAGTGTTCCTGTGTGCAAACGTGTGTGTTTCTTCAGCGGTGGACTGTTTTGGCGAAGAGCTGAGTGTGAGCAACACGGGCGCTGTCGCCGGTTCCGTTTCGTGTCCTTCTTCTGTGGTGTCCTCTCCTGCAGGCGCTGTGCGCAGTGTGAGGTCTGAGTTGGACCAGCGCGTGGCTCGTCTGACTGCGCCCAAGAAGCTCGGCGCCCGCTGTTCCAAGTGCGGCAGAATAGTGGAGCTGGGAGGCCGAGAGACTGCCTGGAATCGCATGAAACGACACGCCAACAGTCACATGGCGCAGTACTGGAGATGTCCCAGGTGCAGCCTGCTCTTCAGTCGACTGGACAATGCCACCAAACACATCGAAGACGCGCATCCACAGCTCAATCACTTGTAAGCACATGTAGTTCAGTTCAGTCGTTCGTATGTGTGATTGCTGTAATGCGTGGAAAAGGATCATCATTCGTATGGGCGTTGTCGTGTGTCATCTGTTGTTTTAGAACGCCTGAGCTGACGATACCGAGAGGCGAGTTCAACAAGCAGTTGGACATCACAGCCCAAGCGTGCTTTCGGGTAGGTTGTGCCTTCTTTTGCGTTTTTTCATGCACTTCATAGTGGTGTTAGTCGACATAAGATTATGTACCGTCTGTACGTGTCTAGCCGTCTTCTTCGTATGAGCCCTCTTCGCCTATCCAGCTGTGGACTGAGTCAGATGAACCCTACACTCCCTGTCCATCATCCATTGCAACTCCTGAGTACGAAGCAAACAGGATTGCTGACGTGGAACAAGGTACTACATGCTGTTTTACTGTACTGTTTTTCACCTACTGAACTGCATGATTGCGCGCTTGCTCGTATTGTATTGTATTGTGTTGTAGATGCGGCAGTGGACGCGGTTGCTTCGACAGCAAGAGCCAAGGAAGAGGCCCAGTATGAGCTGATCAGCTGTAACGAAGCCATATCAGCTGCTCCAGCGAAGCGACTTGCAGTTGTCGTCCCGCAAGAGCAGTGGTAATTGCAGCGCTTCCGTCTGTGCATTATGTGTGCACTTTTGATGTAGGCCTACATATCTGTCTAAATTATTTGTACAGCCACAGCGTATAGTATGGATAGAGCATATCTGTACATACATGTAACTATGCACACCGGTGCTGTAGTAGGCGTTATGTACAGAACCTATGTTCCTTGAGTACTTACTGTAGCATCACACTTACAATATCCCATCATCGCAACAAGTTTTTAAAAAATATGCACGCACAGCATTTAGCGAAGAGAACACTGGAATTCGAGTTGGGAGAACAAAGATTGAAGCTATATCTTTATATCTTCTTCGAACCAGCCAATGAGAAATATGACTACAAATCCGATGACCAGTCCAATATTCTGAAGTGCTAGATTCAAGTACCATGGGTCATTGGATTTGTATTCCTTTAGGTGATGCATCTGAAACAATTAGTTTGTTGTGGACGCTTACTAAAACAAAAGTTGGTAGCATTTGATACGCATTCGCAGCTGAAAGTGCCTCAGTGACTGACTACCTACCCTACTCTAGTGTTGTATGCATTGTTCTTGCTTACCATGTCCACCCAGGCTACGTAGAGAAACATGCCGGCCGCAATGGCGAATAGCCAGGATCGCATGGCGGCGTCCTCGCCCACGGCTATTCCCGCATACAGGCCCATGAAGGCTGTCAAGGCAGACACGAAGTTGACGGCAAGCGCTTTCCACACTGGCAGACCCGTGTCAATTAGAACCGCAAAGTCACCTGAAGATCACGCGAAACAACGTTTAGGTTTACATATTTCCTTCCTACCGTATATGTACCTACTTTATGTTTACCTATTTCATGCGGCAGTTCATGACAGACCACTGCCAAAGAGGTAGAAAAACCGTCTCGATTACTCCTCGCAAATGTGACACCCACTGCAATGCCATCCGCGAAATTATGCACGGCATCACCCACCACTATCATCAGAGCCAGTGGAGTAAAACCTGCAAAATGCATTCGTGCATATATCACATACAGGCCATATGACATAGTAATAGTCATAGCCCGTCCGTACCCCAAAACAATGGCTGTTCTTCAGCGGCACTATCTCCTGTATGACTGTGACCGTGTCCATGGCCGTGGCCTTTGGAAGGCGGCGGTGTGAAGGGTTGTTTGACTGGCGGCGATGCTTCCCTCTGCTGGTTGTGCTGCTCTTTCATCGCTATCGCCTGCTCCCGAGGCAAAGTCGCAGCCCACCATTCGGACAGGGAGACCAACTTCGGTCCCCTTTCGTAGGCTGCAGGTGGGCCAGGTGGCTGCTGTCCTGGAACCCCGTTCCACTTGCTACCAGACGGCGCAGACGCAGGAGCCTGTCTGTTGTTGGCTAGTGGAGCTCGACTGGACTGGGAGTAAGGCATTGTGGAATTGGCATCGCCGCCTTCGAAATGCTGCTCGCTGTAGTAGAAGGCGGGATTGTCGTAGACCGGAGTGGCCATTCCGCCGTTCTTGATATCGCCCTCTCGAAAACTGTCCTCCAGATGGGCTGGAGGATGGTGATGAATGTGGTGTTGAAGAGGACGATTGGGTTGCTCGAAAGCTGATACCACGCCATTGTCCACAGCTTTTATTCGGTTTGCCGCTGCTTTCTGAAAAACAACCTTATCGCTTCAACAATGGCCGAGAGTGTTCAACTGGAAACTGAAACGATTTAGGCAGGGCACCTTTCTTCTGTATTCTCCGATGCCATGGGAGGTCATTTCGAATAGGTAGAAGATGTAAACGGCGGCGAAGACCACGGACATTCTCAACAGCGGCATCTTATGGTCTCCATGTTCTTCGTGCTCGCCGTGGTCATGATCATGATCGTCTTCTTCGTTGTTATGTAATCCTGCTATTGTGGTAGTGGTCAGTTCCTCCTCTTCATGATGGTCATGATCGTGATCGTGATCATCATGACCACCGGTGATCGCCAACGATCGATTCACGCACGAAGCCTCTGCGTGTTCATGCACCCCCAGAGCCTATAAAATAGGACGAACTTCGCTGCTTGCGCTAAGAATTATAGGTGGTCGCGAGCGGACCCCTCTGTTTTTACAGTGCGTTTTTTGATCTGTTCGGTTTATCAACACGGATCAAAAACATGCACTGTCAAAAGGATCTGCTCGCGAGTCGCGACAGAATTCATATAGCGCAAGTAGTACCGAATACGACCTTTGGTAGGTAGGTACGGTACTTTACGTACGTGCATTATTTTTAATACAGCAGTTGCTAGGGATAGCTATTGCGATCGCGGGCCGTCATAATTCATGTGATGAGATGATTCGGTGTGTTGGTTTGCTGAACGACAATTACTGTACCTGTGGGATGAGATGCAGCAATGCGTCTCCGGCCAATGTGGCTACTGCCAGCGCAATGAACACCTGCATCCATCTATGACGTGATCTGTGCGTAAGACATGGCACTGTGATCGCGCCGACCAGCGATAACGCACTGATAATCAGAATAGCGATCGAACCCCAGAGATAGGCTAAAAAATAACGTTATCATACGTAATTACAGTAGGTACATGTGTGCGTATGCCTAAAGTAGCAATGGAGTGGAGTCATAATAATGTTGTGTACCATCAAGTTCGGCTCATGGCGAATGCTTTATTGCCTTACCATCGGTCAGGTTCCGATCCGGACAGAGCACCTTTCCTTCTGCCATTGCTTTTGAGCCAAGCTGAACGAATTACAGTACACCGCGCAGAATTGGCTGGGCTCGAGTGACGTAGATGAGTGTCGGATTTTTTTCAACCGGATTGAATTTTGACAACTTCTACAAAACAGGAAAAATTCAAGTTTCCTGCGGAAAGTCAACATGACCACAATGCATATAGGGCCAACCCATAACAAATCTACAAAATACGCAGAACAGTATGCGAGACCATCGCGAGTCAGATCAGAATATATTGACATGGTGCAAACAACTTGCTTGTACTTGCTAATTTATTATATATTCTTTTGTCAAGTAGAAAAGACCTCGGTAATCTTGGGTGAAACTCAGCAAACAAGGGGAAATGCGGTTTCAGAAGGGAACGGAAATGTCAACGATCAAGTTTTTAGCTTATACGCCCCGAAAATAAAAATACTCAAATATCGTTCTCTTTGAAATTTTATGCCCAACGAAAGCCCAACCCCAGCTACAGTACTACGACGTACGCATAACTCCAATCCCATTCAAAAAGGTAAGAATCGAGTTGAGTGAATACGCAAACAGATACGTAGAATCAGAATCACAAACAAGCAGGGACGTCCAGACGCTGATGCGATAAAATCCACTGACCAATGCGCCTTCTATGTAGTATAGAAAGGCCGACGAACCGATCTATGTACATAGGTGTGAAAAGTGGTCAACAAAATTGTTGCCGCGCGCGACACCAAACGAAACGACATGTACGGTTTTGCTCAAACCAATGCAATGAAGAGAACAACAACCTTATAGAACTTCAAGCATGTGCACTAATAAAAATTACATTTCGCAGGGAATCGGCAATTCAAGATTGGAGGTGCGCTGAGCGGTGTGACATCAAGTCAAAAAACTTCTGACACAATAAAAAATGTTTCACGGGTCGTGATACAAAAGTATGTATTAGTTTTTACTCGCCTTTCATGCAGAAGAAAGCCAAATGTGAGTACAGCGTATATCGTAAAAGTCCTTGTCACACAAAACCTGAATTTGAAGATGAGTGGGCCGGTAACTAAGAGGCGTGATTCTTGGTTTCGTTTATGGAAACGACGAAGAAAAACCGCTCCAAACTGCCAACAAATTTCACGACTAAAAGGACAGTGCATATTGTACATATACATACATAGTACACCACCATGCCAGACCATCCGCACGTACGACTGCGCAAATGACATCATAGGCTACGGGTACGCTGATACAAACTGCCGATTTTCTGACCTTCGACATGCCATCGTGATTCTCAACGACGCTCACCAAGATCAAAAGTATGCAGCACTCCTGTGTGCTGGCTGGCTAACAAAAACTACCTCATGGCTGGCTAACAAAACTGACAAATACACAATCGATGGAAGATGGGGCAACATTATGATGCAGCGTAGGTTTTCAAAATTTTGATTGCCGAAAACGCGAAGGAAGTTGCACAAAGGACAAAGAAGACAACTTTGGAGGCAGCCTTTAGGCCGTTTCGTGAGCATCTTCACCACTCAATAATCTTTTTACCGTCGATCTTACGTACATTACAAAGCACCTGTACCTTTATGTGCCAATAACTACTATGTGGCTATGTACGAATATGAACCTTCCTCAATAATTACTTCTGCTTTTGTCGTACATAGTAAGTAGGTAGGATTACTTATGGTACGTACGTACGTATGACGTATCACCTCCATCACAAAATACTAAATTTGAGCCGACCGGTGATTTTCAAAACTGGAGACTCCCCGCCACTAAAATTCCGGGCCGGCTTGTGACAAAAAATTCGAAGGAAAGATGGCGTGGGAGGTGGGAGGAGAAGTCGGCTTCGGTGTGGTTCGACAACAAACAAGGTACCCTTAGTAGATTTGTGAGGCTGATTTTCGAAAATACGACACATCCACTTCAGGCCTACTCATCGTCTCTTGTCGTCATCATCAGGGTCTTTGTGCTCATAGGGCACACAGTAAGTCAAATAAATAACACACATTTGGACTCCGAGAGCATATGTGGACAGAGCTTTGAGTTGCGAGGACGCGGACTATATTAGAAAACGCGCGCGATAACGAAAATACAGCATGAATAAGTTTCGCCGACTAATGAATTCATGAATCACAGGTGACATCGGTACCTTGTTATTGTTGTCGAGAATCCATAGAATATTATTTCTGCAACGAATAGCCTGCCTGCCTTTCTGAATACATTGGCCGGCTGCTTCTGCTTCAACGTGAGGTGCTATTATTTAGGGACAACGACTCGAGGTTGAGTTGGTTCAGTTGGTTTCTGAGCAACGGACACCTTTATGTGTCACTGGAGGGTACATACGTATGTACAAGCTTACGTATAGGTGTACGTAGTTTTAAAGGTAGGGGCGATTGTCCATTCACGGATAGCATTAGCAACCCAACATGCGGAAAGCTTGACAGCAAATACAGCAGATACATTACTCATAAATGCCGCTTTTCAAAGCTGGATGCCACCACGTACGTAGCCGCCGATGGAAGCTATATTAGCCAAGGATTTTAGCATACCTGTATGGTGGTTACGAATGGAATAGCAATCAATGGTTGGCGAGCTTAAACACGGAAGAAATATGGTTACACGCCTCATTGGACATTTTTCCAGTGAGTTACGAGTATCATCTACGTGTGTGCTTGGTAGCCAGCCAGCCGATATTGATGCACAGCTGGCGTATAACACAGGTGTGTACTGCGAAGGGAAAACAGCAGGTGAAATTGAAGAGTGTATGTTTTCGCTATTTCGCTGCTAGAAAATGCCGCCGGTTAGCTAACGGACGACTCGATGACATAACAAGTAAGCTAAAGCCAAACGAGAGCTCTACAAACCAAACAGTGTCGGGGACTGGACAGAGGTGACAAGGACACGTGTTACGCTACACATTCGTAAAACTGGATCTCGCGATTGAGTCAGCGCGTCCCCAGCAGAACACTAGACCGGGCAGCGTCCACACTAAGAAGAGAAAGCAAAAGCAAAGCAGTGCTGTCGACGTTACGTTGGTCAATTGGATGAAGATAATAAGCGACCGCGCTTTCAGCGTCTGAACTGAACTCAACTGAAAAGTCTGCGAAAGCTGATCAAGCTTCATCTGCAGATCAAGGTCGAGAAAATAGAAGCGCTATACATTGTTCTAGCTTGCGTGCACGCGTTATTAGAGCTGACAGGTGGTCAGAAAATTTAGCGCGGTGCAACAGCAATATATTCATTCATCACCCATAATATCGCCCACTTACTCCCATGTACAGTACATACTTTGGTTCAGTGTAGAGTAGAGGAAGTCTTGGCTTTGTTCCCTAGGAGATGACAAGAAGCGGCTTTATTAGCCTTTCATTGTGAAAGAAAGCCGCTAATCATGTTGAAAGCGCACGAAGACAGAAGACCCTCGAGTGGCACTAACTGGAACGTGGCACTTTTGTCTGGTCCACGCTGCGCGCGTTGCGCGCTTAGAAATATTTAGTGTAAAATTTTATGCGTAATCTTTTTTCCACACTTTATGCGCAGAGCGCTGCGGGATCTTTTTAGAAAATTTATCATTTATGTTGATATGAAAAAGATAAAAATGATGAATGCTTGCTGAATGCTGATGAAAGGTCTTATCCTGATGTTCGTGAAGGAAAGATGTCAAAAATGAGCGATCCAAAGCAGGTCCAAGACGTGCAATCAAAGAAAAGGTTACAACTAGAACGTTTTTTTTTAAAAAAATGCTTCGCACGTAGCTCAGTTACGTATAGTCACTGGGACGATCAAGACCGTGCTTGACAATTTTGGCGCTCCGTAGTAATCTTAGTAATCTGGCATTTCTATACAAGAATAGCAACCGGCTTTTTCGACCCTTCTTCAAACACTATTGCTATTCTTGTTTAGAAATGCCAGATTACTACGGAGCGCCAAAATTGTCAAGCACGGTCTTGATCGTCCCGGTGACTATATCCTTCATTTTCTTATAAGGTAAACTGTTTTACGTTGTGAAAGGTACCGTATTTACCGGTGCGTAGCCCATGCATAGCCCCATATTGGCAAGACATATAAAATTGTCCAATGCATAGCTGCTTGCATAGCCCCATATGTACTGTAGGGTACCTGAACATACCTACTGTATGTAAGCAGGTCATAAGCTACCACCCATAGCCACTCCCACACCAAGCGAAGATGTCCATGCCCTAAACATGTGTATGCACCGGTAAATACGGTATGATGCGTGTGTTCTGTGTTGCCGTGTGTTTCAGAAAACGGTTATCAGGTGATTCAAAGGCGGGCGATGTTTCGGTTGGTTCCATGGAAGAGCTGTTTGTTCAATCGGTGCCATCTCTTGCTGTGGAAGATCAAAACGGAGTCGGCAACACTGTGAAGGTGTGGCCCGGTTTCGAGAGAAGAAGTGACGCTGCCCTTTTTGCGCAGAATGCGTGGGTTCCATTTCCATGAGTTAAGCAGCTCCGTAATGCTCTGACCCGCAGGGCCCGCGGGTCACCTGAGGGTCACCCTCTGGTCACCCGCAGTCATTGGTCGGATCAGTTATTTTCTCCTTTTCCGCCGGCGCTTCTATTCGGTTCCGTCCGGGTGACCCGCGGGCTCTGCGGGTCAGAGCATTGCGGAGCTGGTTAAGAAAAGGTTATTCTGCGCAGAACGGCAGTGGGCCACTCTCTAGCGACAGATGCCGCTAGTAGCAATCTGCAGCTATACATACATACATTCAGTACCTTACAACGCCGACCGCTGTCCATGCATGCAATATATTGTTGGTATGGTTTGAGCCGCTATTGTATATTTCTTATTCCAGCGCTTGAAGTCCAAGAAGGGACGTGTGAGCAAAGTTCCTGTGTTGGAGATTTCCGAGGCGAATTTGACAGTCGCTTGGCCGGTCTTGTTGTTAGCCGTGAAAACTGCTGATTATATCGCCATAGATTTGGTAAGAAAGAGGAATCCTCCATGTGTCTGTATGCTGAAAGGTGCTCTGTTGTGTTTTTGCAGGAATTTACGGGTTTGGGTAGTCGACGTGCGTTGTTTTCCTCGTCGGTGGAAGACAGATACGCGGGAGCGAAGGAGACGGCAGAGAGTAGATGCGTGGTCTCATTGGGTCTCGCTGCCTTTCGGCTTCAATCCAGGTGCCCTACTGCAGCTGAAGTGGGCACCAAAAGAGTGAAGCTCTACTCACAGGTAAGCTGTACTCATGCTTACGTCAAATGTTCATGGTTGGTACGTCGGCGTCATATAATAAGTACATGCTTGATGCCGCGTTCAGATTGCTGACGTAAGTGTGTGTGACAGACGTTCGGCGTACACCCGAATAGCGAGCAATCGCACCGCCACGGCATTGACAACCATGGATATTTCGGGTGTTCGTCGCTTATTTAACGGCGACTTGAATTTGGTAGAACACATTATTCATTGTTATAGGTGTTCAATATCTTGTGCGTGTGCGAGGAGCCGTTCGTTTGTGAAAGGGATAGTCTCAGGTATTTGGCAGCTGCGGACTTTGATTTTCGCCGTCTGTTTCAAAGTGGTATATCCTACTGCAAGGGCGGAGCGGAAAAGGCAAAGGTACTATAATACGTTCATATAACTAACTTTGTGTTTACTCTTTGGTGGCTAAATGCATTCAGTTACAGTGAAAATTAGGTAATGTTTTGATTGCTTTTAGGCACCCAACGCACTGCATTCCTTATTCGCGGAGATATTGTTGTGCGCTGTTCCTGTGGTGTTACATAACGGCTTGTTGGATGCGGTGTTTCTGTACGCCAACTTTTACTCTCCATTGCCCGACAATTCCTCTCAGTTTCTGGCTGATTTATCTCAGATGTTTGAAACTGGGGGCTTGTTTGACACGAAATACATGGCCGAATACAGACTGCGTTTACCCGCCTCCTATTTGGAGTACGTCTTCAGGTCAAGGTACGTCATGCTTCTACTCTAGGGTTTTTCAGGCTGGACTCCAATCACAAACATCACTATATCTCCGCTTTCATGTACACGATTAGGCTAAAACGAAGATATGATTGATGAATCTTCGAGTTTATTGGTGCAAAATTTGTACTCAATCGGTTCAGTAGGGTGGCGATATGATCACGTTCGTGATTGGAGTCCAGGCTGAAAATCCCTGTACAATAGCGTAATGAACAAAGGTAAAAACATGAACGTACAGTATTATGTGACTTATTTTGCGCACTACCTACCTACGTGTGTGTACGTACATGTGCATTCTAGTCAGAGGAAGAACGCTAGGGAGATGGCTGATGGGCGCGTGTATCTGAGTGTGGAGAGCAAGCCATTTGGTTCTCCTCTACTAGAGGAAGAGCATTCATCTCTGATTCGTTTCCCACTCCCACCGGTTGCAGTCGACACCTCTGACAGCTTAAAAAGTGAAGTCTGCATATCCATGGCTGTAAGTATGCAGTGTGCTTAACTACTTACTATGTTGCGCTGGGTACGTGATACTTATCAACGAGATAGGGTATTCATTCACATTTTTTTGGTGTTTTAGGGGCACGGGTTCTGTCGTAAGGCATCTTGCTCAAAATCTCACGATTTGGATTTGATTTTGGACTGGGACGAAGCCAAATCGCTTAAGCAGAGACAGAAGAGTCGCAAACGCAAAATGCAGAACGAAACTGTGGAACATGTTTCGTCTCGCTGTGACAGCAGGATCCAGTGTCCGATATTAGCGGGTGTTGCGGGTACAAATCGCGCAGGATTCGACGCCTTTATGACAGGTTTTTCGATGGCGTACGGTTCGAGAATGGAGCTATGGAAAGAAGGAAAACTGCCACTGCAGCTGAGAAATTGTCTCTACTTGTCAGGAAAACAAGAGACAAGGGGGGTGGGGGCCCCCCCGGGGGGGGGGGGGGGGGGGGGGGGAGAGAGAAGAAAAAAAAAAAAAAGAACAAAGACTTCCCATTGAGGGTACTGGCAAGCGAGTTTGTGGAAAATTCACCCGGTCATTTGAAAAGGTGGAATGAAATTCATGGAAAGCAGTGACCATGGATGGAATACTGTACGTGTACGTGTCTAATTGTTCTATGCAAGATCTCACTCTCAGGTGTATGTTTGACGTTTGTTTGATTGGCTGGTTTATGTTTGACAAAGTCGAAATTGGTTTGGTGTAAATTATTAGTTGAGTACGATGGTGTAGTAATACCAGTAGACGACATTGAATAAGATGAATGCAGCTGGGAAAAGGCGAGCTGCCCACATGTCAATTTGATAGCCTTTCGCTCCTCCTCGGCGTTGTTCATACCATCGACGTAAGCTTCTACTTTGCAGTGGGGCATATGGATTCTTGGCAAGCAATGGTCGAAATTCCGCCGAAAACTTCCGCTGTTCAGCCGAAAGTTTCACACCTGAAATGAAATCATTACCAATTTCTAATTCGATAACTTATCCTATACCGCTGGTGACAGGTACCTACATACTTAACTAGTTAGGTACTGACTTGGTTTTCTCGCTTTTTCCGTCCATCTGTCAACGGCGCATGCTAATGCCAACTCTACAATGGTGAGAAAGGTGAAGATCATGCAGACGAACATCCAGATGTCCAAAGCCTTCAGGTAGCTGACCCTTGGAATACCGGCGCTCAGAATGTTGCCAAATACAAACACCAGCGCCATTATTGTGCTCACGCCCAATGTCATTCGAGCTGGAATGTTTCCGGTGTCGAGAAAGAAAGCAATCCATGACATCAGAACGCATACAATGGTCGGTATGTAGGCCTTCAATAAATTAGTACATACATACACACTATGACTATAATCATGTACATAAACCACCCGAGCCAAAGTTGTAATGTGACGTGGTGACAATGCACTTCAGACACGTCGAAAAGCTGAGAGATGATACCTATACGGTTGGTAGTACTCACCTGCATGACGTAGGAGCTGACCATTCGCTTCAACTTAAAGCTGACTACCAGCTGATCCCAGAGTCCTGCTGAATAGACCAGCTGCTCCCTGGTTGTTTCATGGCCTTGTAGTTGAAACTCAGGGATTTGCACTTGAGAAATGGGTTTGAGATATCTGACGGGTGATTCCGGAGCCCAGTGAATTTCTACGGACGCCGACACGTAGGAATAACTTTCGAATACCAGACTGCACACCTGGGAGTCCATGGGGAACTTGGTCAAGTCCATCATGCAGGGCCCTTCCACCTGCACTCGATACTGCACAATGACCGTGCCATTAGGGAAGATCACAAGAAATGTATTGACAGTAGGAGATGCGTGAATCCGAGTCGATTTGCTATTAACGAAGCTGAGATTGGGTGTCCAAAGCAGATGAAGCGTGCTGAAATAGACGCGAAAGTACAAAGTTCAACTATGAGCTGTGCTATAAGCACTGGCGGTGTATGTTTCTGCACTGGGTAGAAATTCAATTCGGCCTGTGCAGAGCGGGGTGGATCATATCATATCATGACTGACCCTACCTACCGACCAAACCTACTTTGAGTCAAGAGTGAGTGACCGTCTGCATGGATCCAAAAGTTCGTAATTCATCAATGGGTCAAGCCACGATTCTATGAATGAGACATCCGCCACGAACTTGGAGTCTTCCTGCGAAAGCGCTGGAAATCTTTCCACTGTCATCTTCAGTGTTGCTTTCACTGGCTTGTTCCAGTCTTTCGCACCGAATGGTAGATCTGTTTTGTCGTATCCTGTCAACAATTGCTGCACCAACCATCCGGAGTCTTTGCTCGGCTTGCTGCAGGTATCGTCGCTGATTCCTGGTGATGTGGTACTGCAGGTGCAGAAGTACGACAGCACGGCTCCACAAATCCAGAGGCAACGCGGGAAGTTCATGAAAGCGGCCGATGTGTTGTTAGTTGTAAAACAAGATTGATGATCGCCAGGATTTGCTGTCTATGGCTGGCACGTACAATTATTTGAGTACCTAACCTAGGGTACAGAGTAATTTATTTATCAGTGTTCTTTGGTAAGCCTACAATCTCTGTCCTCTCGAAATTATTTAAAGAGCGTTAGCAGTCCACAAAAAACGATAATACAACACAGTGACATAGCATAGGCATTCCATAGTCAATCATTCGTGGCTCCAGCGCTCAGCTGCGTCGCATTTCTCCGTTTTGTCGACCAATTAGCGCAAACAAACACAACCACACAAATGCAGAGCATCTAAAAGCAGAGTAGTTTTATTTTTTCTACATATCGGAATAGGTTTATCAAGGGCGTCCAAGTTTCGCAGAGATGAGAAATTGTTGCTGGCGTAACAACGCATGGTCCCGTTGTATCCGAGATAGCATCATCCAGTACTTGACCTGCTGTTTCTGCAGCAGTTTGCGTCGGAGTGCAAAAATCACGGAGCGACTCGCGCCCGGACCGTTTCTCACATATCGGCCACACAGTGGACGATTCTGTTTCCTGAGGATGGCCAACTCCGGTCGAGATAGATAGTAGCTGCTAGTCGCAGCAGCCATCAAGCAATGATGATAGTAGGCCGCGGTGGCTACCGGATGAGGTGGCAGCATCATCAAAGAAGAACGAGGTTGAAACGCTGGCAGAGGAAACATCGGAGGGACCAGGGGAAGTCTAGGACGAGCTACCGTAACCCCTTGCTGTTGAGACGAGAAAGCAGCAGGTGGCGCTGGAGGTGACACTTCTGCACGATTATCCGTTGTATCTTCTTCGAAAGGACGAAACAGCTTCTTCTCCACCGATTTGCAGCTGTTTCTCGGATCGAGTGATGGTCGAACAGTCAGATCCAAAGCCATTTCTTCGACAATCAAGGGAAGGAGAGGTGTTGTAGAAACGCTAAATAACTACTGCGCAAGAAAGTTTGACTCAAACAAGCTGATGCCGAGTGTAAGTAATTACATTGGCGAATAAATATCCGCTCCCCCCCCCCCCGCCCCCCCCCCACCCACCAAAAACCACACAACCCCCCCCCCCCAAACACACCCCCCCCCCCCCCCCCCCCCCCCCCCCCCCCACCCCTATTGCGCGTTCTTGCTCTGGAGACAGACAGTGCCCAAAATTATGTGATCAGCCTTCTCAGAAATTCATTAGACTTTGACGGATACGGGCAAATGGGTAGCGTGACCTATCAATTCGAATCAAGCCCATGATATGATATACCACTACATGTGTATATGTGCATATATGTACCTGGACCATAGTCGGAGTAGGTTGTCTCTCCTGCTAAACAAGCTTTTCACGCGTATTCACTCCCATGGGGCCACAAAGACACCGCGCCGAGAAATTAGGAAGAAATTGGCGCTATATTTCACCGATCTCTTATTCCTTACCGTAGTCCATCGCCTGTAACCTACACCCTTCAAGAGAAATTGATGCTGACACAATATTTCCAATCATGTCAACCAGAAATTATTATTAACCTTATTTTCCCGTGCCAGTTGCTTTTCATGAATTTATTTCTCTCAGGAAAAAATACCTCCAACGGGGGTTCAACAGGGAAATACACGCATATTATCATACGCTATAAAACGCAATTCTAAGTAATCAAAGGAATAATCAGGAAGAATTTCTTCAGTTCCGCCTAAAAGTCTAACGTCATGAGCTACTAGCTGAAGCAGCTGGACCGATGCACTGCTTCAGCTTATGCACGGCTGTACTGATCATATGTTGCGTAGGCTCGTCAGTGCATTGGACATCCTACAATAAACCAACCGACCATACTACGCGGTTGGTACGTATACGTCGTATACGTAGCTTCAAGGGTCCATGTATATACAACTTATGGACCCTTGGTAGCTTTTATGCTGTACAGGTGTTTTTAGCTGCGACTCCAACCACGAGCCTTATCATATCTCCACCTCCAATGAACTGGTTTTACGTTCGGTTGGAGATATGATACTGCTTGTGATTGGAGTCGAGCGTGAAAAACCCGCTATGTATGTGTACATAAGTATGTACGGTACGGTCGTATGTAGGTACCAGAGTAGCGAGGTCTATCCAGGCTTCCTTGTCGTCCACTGCCACCACAACATACTCCTTCGTCTTCTCGTCCATCGGGCCCTGTGACGAAGAGGAAGAGGAAGAGGAAGCAGCTGGCATCATCAGCTCATCCTCCTGTCCGTTGGCCAGAGCAGGCAGCTTTCCTTCGCAGCAAGTGATGGCCTCAGTGCCGAACATATCCTTCAGCAACTCCATCAAACATTCGCGATACTTGTTCGCGTCGTTCGACAAACAAGGAGGCACATCTATGCACATGACAAGAGGAAGTAAAGTAATAGGTTACGTTCAGCAATCATGCAGGTTACTATTACTTCACATAGAGGTAGAGGAGTAGGGTACTATGTATGGGGTAAACACCGCCCATGGGAGAAATCCGCCGACGTATGGCGTTTTTACCCCCATCAGGCCTAGGTTGTCAGGTATGGCTAGGCACGAAGAAACAGAGGCAGAAGTTTCCTTCGAGAGCTATGTTTTGAAATGGGGGGTAAAGCGCCTAGGTGGGCGGATTTCCCCCCAGGGGCGGTTTTACC
Organism: Epsilonema sp. ZAB3_2; assembly: GCA_030247985.1. Taxonomy (NCBI): domain Eukaryota; kingdom Metazoa; phylum Nematoda; class Chromadorea; order Desmodorida; family Epsilonematidae; genus Epsilonema; species Epsilonema sp. ZAB3_2. Next base: position 47,002 of record JASAMW010002979.1, read on the forward strand.
CCATAGTACCCTAGATACCTTTTACGGATGCGACAGGGTTGGCTTCGGCGTGGAGTACGGCGGCTAGGACGGCGTCTGCGAACATGTCGTTCACTGGATTTGCCACCCACTCCAGGATCACCACCTGCGACTCCAGGATCAGGCGCACGCGATCCCCGCACACTTTCAGCACACGACGCCGACTCTGGCTCCCATCCGCCAATTTCGTCGTCACTTCCGACACCTACGCATCCAATGTGCATATTCATGCAGTACGTACACTACAGTACACCAAAGATGTACATTCGCATTGGCACCTGATACGTTCACTCTACCCCTTACCTACTTACACATACATACTGCAGTGACGTACACAATGTCGCAGTGCGTAACGTAGTGTAAAGTACTGTAGGCATGTACGGAGGCATGCCATACAGACAGTACCTTGACATCGCCAGCCAACTGATGCAGATGATAGCGTAGGTGCTGCTCAGAGCCGCTGTAGTAGACACTCTGACGCTGGTTCAGAATACTCTGCGACAGCTCCGTATACGCTACAAAGCACAACTGTCACGATTACTCCATTGACTATAGAGTACTCGCACTTCGTGTACCACACAGTACCGGAGAGATCTCCGGGGCTCATGAGATGATAGTTGAAGTTTCTGCGGACGAGGACGCCGCTGAGTATTTGGCCATCCGTCGGCGGATTCTGTGCCAACTTCCCCACTACTTTCGCCGTCTTTTCACCGCGAAACTGCAGCTCCACCGCCTGCGTATTCTTAGGGTTGTACACCTACACATCAAAAGCATTCGTATGTACGTACCCTGCCATGCTGGAGGCGGCTAAATGTGCAACTTCGGCACATCCATGCCATACATGTACACCTACAGTACCTCGATGTGCACATCTGGGTCGTCTTCGTACTCGCGAATGATAGCAGCCTTCAATCGGTTCATCTCGTTCATCTCTCCATGCACCAGCACCTACAACATATAGCACACATACGTACATTCCAAACAATGTGATACGTACGCACACATAGTGTCGCCATTCGTATCGTATGTACACCAGGTACGAAGGCAGGCGTCCACTTCACCAGGTACGAAGGCAGGCGTCCACTTCGTGTGTGGAGTGATGCATGCGGATTACCACGTGGGGCGGTTTCATGGCGCGTATGAACTCCGAGGTCTGTCGGTAGTCGGTGTGGGCGGAGAAGCTGATGTAGGCCACCTGCAGACGCACCGGCAGCTTCTGCCCACTCATCGTCATTATCTCCTCCGGCTCAGACAGAATATGCTGCACACCATCACATGCAAAATGACCGCAGCGTACAGGATTCACAGCTGACATACTGTACTTCTGAACGAGACATGCAAATGTACATATTATGTAGAGAGTATTTTAGTACCTTGGCCAAGGTGCCTTCCACGCAATAGCCGGCGATAATGCATCCGTTTTTGGGATCTGGACACCAAGTTTCGAAGAGTTCTCGACTCAGACCAGACTGCAGCATGCCGGGACTCGCCAACACCACGCAAGGACCCACGTCCTCAAAGTGATCTATGCTCTGCAACTCACGCACAATCGTATGCACTGGGTTACGCGGCCGCGTTCAACAAAATCATACATAGTGCAATAGGGTGTCTTGGATACGTATGCATATCCATACCTTCAAGTTTGATATGTGTTTGAAAACGAAGGGATTGCTGATAGCGATCTGTTTCTGAATCTTCTGATTCATCCCACTCACAAACGTCTGATAAACCGCCATACACTTTTTCGCCAACGCAGATGCATCTACGTACGATTTCGAAATATTATTCATTCACTCCACTCCATTTCCACTCCTACTTGTGTGACATCGTCAAGTACCAGTATAGGGCACTTTTAGGATTCCTACAGTAGATGGGAATGTCCTGGAGTTCCGGATGCGCTGTCCAATACTCGTCCAGTATGAGGAGGAGTTCCTGGGCTCTGCCCAGAGCGAACACGGGAATAACACACCCCCCTCCTCTCCCCACATCTCAATAGCGCATCCCCCCTCCCACCCCCCCCTCACCTCCCACCCAACCCGCCCCCCTTCCCCCTCCTCAACGCCGGATCCGTGTACACCACACAACAGCACACTCTCCCACTACAGCGCACACACCATCTCCCCGAGATGCGTCCTGTCCAATACTCGTCCAGTATGAGGATGACCCCGGATCTCGATCATGAACATGCATGCGCCCAGCACGTGACCAGCCACGTAACACCAGAATTTCACACGTTTAACTTCCTCCTGCCCGTGAAAGACCAGCCCCCTCCTCTCTCCCCCGCCTCTCCCCCACTCCCCCTCCAAAAAAAACCAACAAAAAAAAAAAGAAACAGAAGCAACAGCACGCAAGGAGGAAGAAAAGGAAGGAAAGAAGGAGGAAAGGGGGGCAGAAAAATAAAACACAACAAAACAAAAACAACAACACAAAACAAAAACACCAAAACAACCCCAAAAACCACCACACCACCACAACACACCCAACACCACACCACACCACACCCCACACAACCCCCCCAACCCACACTCACAACCACACCACCATCTCACCCACCCACACCCCCAAAAAAAAACACACACACACCACCCAAAAACAAGCAGGTGGTGTGGTACCTTTCTGATCCGTACTGGCCAGACTTTGATGTAATCAGAAAGGAGCATGCGGTAGATGGCTTTGAGGTGGCGTGTGTCATGAAGCATCTGCCTCTGAAGGCCGTCTTCTCCAGGAACCAGGGCAAGGCGCCACTGTGATCCAGATGGAAGTGAGTGATGAGCAGCAGATCGATCTCTTCGCAGTCAATCAGATCCACGAAAGGCAACGCGTCCACCCCGCTCATACCCGGATGAATCCCGCAATCCATCTACGAATTTTACACATCCTCCAGTCATGTTCCACGTAGCACTACACAACACTGCAACTCCTCACCAAAATTTGCTTTCCCTTGAATTGCAGCAGTACGCATGAACGACCAACTTCTTGACCTGCGCCTCTGAAATATCAGTAAATACTGTACTCATTACGTTCATACAAGGTCCATACAATACAAGCGATAACTACACGGCGCTTTCGGAACAGTGGAAACGAAGCATTGAGTGAACTTTTCTTACAATGGCTTGACAACCAGTTGGTCTGATTCCTCAACGTCCACTTCTGGGCGACTCATCTTGCACCAAATTCACTGACTTAGCTACTCCAAAAAGAAATATAGGAATACTATAGTAGGTATAGTAAACCAGGTGTTTCAGACAGAAAAGTTGGGTTGGTGGATTGTAAACCATACACGCCCATTTTCAAACTGGCCATATTACCAAGCAGAAAAAGCTTTTATTGACCTGAAGGAGCACAAACAACTAGAGGGTCAGTGACAACAACACTCACCAGTATCATCAGTCAGTACAAAACATTCGCTGCATTACAAAACTCTGGACTAGTGGCAGGTAACTTCGCCAAGTGCTGGCACTAAACAATGGAGCAGAAAGCCATATTGCTACACAGTAGATTTATGGAAAAAAGTAACCTCTGTAAAATAATGTAGCGTACGTCGTACTGGACCTAAAAGGGCACTTTTCGTTGCGTGCAATGCTCATATTCATCACAAAAACACTGATTTCGTAGAAAAAAGAAGCAGGGTTGTAAGCTTGATATATCACCCGTACGTAGCGTAGGAAACAAATGCTATGTATCAAAAATAAAACGATGCTGCCAATGATGACGAAGACGGAGAAGACGGGGAGAGCTCGAGCGGCCCAGGATGAGTGCGGATGCTCGAAGAGCTCCCAAACCCAGCGCTGCATCTTTTTCTTTGGCATCTGCAACTCCTCCGGCTTGATGTAGCCCTCGGAGATCCAGAACTTCTCCATGATCTTCTCATCCATTTCGAAGAAGCGGAGCTCGTGCAGGAAATCGTCCAGCGGGATGTAGGGAGGACGCTTGAGTCGGCCTTCGCGTTGGTAGAAGTACAGAATCGCTTTAAAGCTGGCGCTATCTCGATCAAAAAAGTACTCGCCAGTGGCGGCGTTAAAGTGGGCCTGGCGTTTCAGAGGGTCGCCTAGCAGGGTGCTGGGGTAGCGCTCCAGGGTGTCGCTGAAGGTCTGGAATCTCCGGCCACCCACGTTCAGAGTGACGATGTTGCGATTGTCCACGCCTTTGGGAGCAGGAGAGCTGCCGTCGTTCCGGTCGCTCACCAGCTGCTTCATGTCCTTGTGCAGCTCCTCCAAGCTGGGCCGCTTCTTGTAGCTAGAGTGTGTGCAGTGGAAGTCTTTAGCTTTGGTGTCGATGGACAAACAGAGAAATATTTATGGCGACTGGATACGAAAACACGAAAGGAAAAGAATGACAAATACATGCACATGCGATACATGCAAACAAACAACATATTTCCGGTGCACGTGCTAAACTCATGCCATGCATGACACTGCCCCAGCAACAATTTTGTTGTTGAGGATACTTATATACGATACATACGTATGAAATCATAATCCTGTATTTATAAGAATCGATCACACCACGGATTATTGGTTGTTTGATTGTGAGGTAATATTAAGGGTAGGTGGTTGTTGTATCCTTTGGCTGCATTCGGTGACGTCCCCGAAGCATTTTGGCATTGGCGGTGTATGTCGTGCTTCAGTATCCAAACCAAACCGACCGATCAAACCTACCGTATTTTTGGGTGTATATCCCCCCCTATTGTATATCCACCAGTGTATAACCCCCCATTGGCAAAACATAAATTTTGTCCTTTGTATATCCCCCCTGGTGTATAACCCCCCATGTACTGTAAGGTACCTGACCTACCTATGTAGCTGGTCCTATGCTAGCTATAGCTAAGCTACTCCTACACCATGCTGCTATGCCTGTATGTAGGCTTAGCTGAGCATGTCTTGTACTAGAATAACCCCTGTTTTAACCGCGATTATGCCCTAAAACACATACTTTTGACCTCAAAAACATGCCTCTACACACCTCTCATAAACATAAATTTTGTCCTATGTAGGCCTATATCCCCACCCATTGTATATCCCCCCTAGTGTAGAACCCCCATTGGACCTCTCAATTTTTGTATACCCCCATGGGGCTATACACCCAAAAATACGGTACTTTGAGTCAAGAGTGAGTGACCGTTTGCATGGATCCAAATGTTCATCATTCATCAATGGGTCAAGCCACGATTCTATGAATGAGACATCCGCCACGAACTTGGAGTCTTTCTGCGAAAGCGCTGGAAATCTCTCCACTGTCATCTTCAGTGTTGCTTTCACTGGCTTGTTCCAGTCTTTTGCACCGAATGGTAGATCTGTTTTGTCGTATCCTGTCAACAATTTCTGCACCAACCATCCGGCCTCTTTGCTCGGCTTGCTGCAGGCATCGTCGCTGCTTGCCGGTGATGTAGTACTGCAGGTACGGATGTACGACAGCGCGGCTCCACAAATCCAGAGGAAACGCGAGAAGTTCATGAAAGCGACCGATGTGTTCTTGGTTGTAAAACAAGATTGACGATCGCCAGGATTTGCTGGCTATGGCTGGCACGTACAATTACTTGAGTACCTAACCTTTTTTTTAGATGTACGTACAGAGCAAGGGCTTGCAGTACAGAGTAATTTTTTTACCTGCGTACTTTGGTAGGCCTACACTCGCTCTGTCCTCTCGAAATTTATTTGAAAGACCATTTAGCAGTATACAAAGAACAGTGACAGCATAGGCATATTCCATGCTCACTCATTCGTGGTGCAGCGCTCAGCTGCGTCGCAATTTCTCCGTTTTGTCGACCAATTAGCGCAAACAAACACAATCACACTAATGCAGAGCATCTAAAAGCAGAGTAGTTTTATTTTTTCTACATATCGGAATAGGTTTATCAAGGGCGTCCAAGTTTCGCAGAGATGAGAAATTGTTGCTGGCGTAACAACGCATGGTCCCGTTGTATCCGAGATAGCATCATCCAGTACTTGACCTGCTGTTTCTGCAGCAGTTTGCGTCGGAGGGCGAAAATCACGGAGCGACTCGCGCCCGGACCGTTTCTCACATATCGGCCACACAGTGGACGATTTTGCTTCCTGAGGATGGCCAACTCCGGTCGACATAGATAGTAGCTGCTAGTCGCAGCAGCCATCAAGCAATGATGATAGTAGGCCGCGGTGGCTACCGGATGAGGTGGCAGCATCATCAAAGAAGAACGAGGTTGAAACGCTGGCAGAGGAAACATCGGAGGGACCAAGGGAAGTCTAGGACGAGCTACCGTAACCCCTTGCTGTTGAGACGAACCAGCAGCAGGTGGCGCTGGAGGTGACACTTCTGCACGATTATCCGTTGTATCTTCTTCGAAAGGACGAAACAGCTTCTTCTCCACCGATTTGCAGCTGTTTCCCGGGTCGAGTGATGGTCGAACAGTCAGATCCAAAGCCATTTCTTCGATAATCAAGGGACAGGAGAGGTAGAAACGCTAAACTGCGCAAGAAAGTTTGACTCAAACAAGCTGATGCCGAGTGTAATCACATTGGCGAATAAATATCCGCTTATTGCGCGTTCTTGCTCTGGAGACAGACAATGCCCAAAATTATGTGATCAGCCTTCTCAGAAATTCATTAGACTTTGACGGATACGGGCAAATGGGTAGCGTGACCTATCAATTCGAATCAAGCCCATGATATGATATACCACTACATATGTATGTGCATATATGTATCTGGACCATAGTCGGAGTACATAGGTTGTGTCTCTCCTGCTAAACAAGCTTTTCACGCGTATTCACTCCCATGGGGCCACAAAGACACCGCGCCGAGAAATTAGGAAGAAATTGGCGCTATATTTCACCGATCTCTTATTCCCTACCGTAGTCCACCGCCTGTAACCTACGCCCCTTTCAAGAGAAATTGATGCTGACACAATATTTCCAATCATGTCAACCAGAAATTATTATTAACCTTATTTTCCCGTGCCAGTTGCTTTTCATGAATTTATTTCTCTCAGGAAACAAATACCTCCAACGGGGTTCAACAGGGAAATACACGCATATTATCATACGCTATAAAACGCAATTCTAAGTAATCAATGGAATAATCAGGAAGAATTTCTTCAGTTCCGCCTAAAAGTCTAACGTCATGAGCTACTAGCTGAAGCAGCTGGACCGATGCACTGCTTCAGCTTATGCACGGCTGTACTGATCAAATGTTGCGTAGGCTCGTCAGTGCATTGGACATCCTACAATAAACCAACCGACCATACTACGAGGTTGGTACGTATACGTCGTAGCTTTTATGCTGTACAGGTTTTTTCAGCTGCGACTACAACCACGAGCCTTATCATATCTCCACCTCCAATGAACTGGTTTTACGTTCCGTTGGAGATATGATAGTGCTTGTGATTGAAGTCGAGCGAGAAGAAACCGATATTTATGTGTACATAAGTATGTACGGGCGTTGTACAATAGGTACCAGAGTAGCGAGGTCTATCCAGGCTTCCTTGTCGTCCACTGCCACCACAACATATTCCTTCGTCTTTTCGTCCATCGGGCCCTGTGACGAAGAGGAAGAGGAAGAGGAAGCAGCTGGCATCATCAGCTCATCCTCCTGTCCGTTGGCCAGTGCAGGCAGCTTTCCTTCACAGCAAGTGATGGCCTCAGTGCCGAACATATCCTTCAGCAACTCCATCAGACATTCGCGATACTTGTTCGCGTCGTTCGACAAACAGGGAGGCACATCTAAAACAGTCTTGACATAAGGAAGTAACAGGTGACGTTCAGCAAGCAGTAGGTTACTATTACTTCACATAGAGCTAGAGAGGTAGGGATACGAATGGGGTAGCTCCGCCCATGGGGGGAAATCCGCCCACCATGGCGCTTTTACCCCCCATCAGGCCTAGGTTGTCAGTTATGGCTAGGAATCAAAGAACAGAGGCAGAAGTTTCCTTCGAGATCTATGTTTTAATGGGGGTAAAGCGCCTTAGGTGGGCGGATTTCCCCCCAGGGGGCGGTTTTACCCCATAGTACCCTAGAGACCTTTTACGGATGCGACAGGGTTGGCTTCTGCGTGGAGTACGGCGGCTAGGACGGCGTCTGCGAACATGTCGTTCACTGGATTTGCCACCCACTCCAGGATCACCACCTGCGACTCCAGGATCAGGCGCACGCGATCCCCGCACACTTTCAGCACACGACGCCGATTCTGACTCCCATCCGCCGATTTCGTCGTCACTTCCGACACCTACGCATG